>MJUU01053058.1:77583-94886 GCA_002080025.1 Modiolus philippinarum | reverse complement strand
GGTATTTTAATTGAAAATAGTCTAAGTCCCATAACTCCCACAAAAAATTATCCGATCAATATGGCGGTATAGTATGCACATCTACACATCATGACCAACAATCCTACTAAATATGAAAGCAATCCGTCAAGCGGTTACAGAGGAGTTGCAGTGACAAGAACAGAACTGACGGACGGACGGACCAGTCAAAAACATTATACCCTCCGCAACTTCGTATACAAATGAAGTCCCAGTAAAACAATAGGTGAGATCAGGTGCAAAGGTAGAGTAAACATCTCCTGCTTCTCATAAGACACCCGCCGTGTTGAACATGTCAACTCCGATAGTGAAGGAAAACAAACTTCAGTATATACCATACTAACAAAAAGATAGTTTTTGAACTTGGATTTCTTATTCTATAGACCAAATTCACAATAACTATTAAGGATTGGCCATTAATATTTGGTGTGTAGCTAGGACTTGGGTACATGACAATCCGGTATATGGATTTGGCATTGACCTCAAGTTGTCCATTCTATTTTATACTAATCCAGTTTCTCAATAACTAAGTTTTTGTGTATGTAGCTTTGTTTTGGTTGGCACATATCTACCTTGGCCCCACTTTTACGTTCTAGCGAACATATTAACATTTTATGAAAAGGTAAGGGTCTCATCAAGTGTAACTGATTATTGAATAACACATACTCTATGTATGTTTCTTGGATATAGCATTAATGTCATAGGATTGGCTATGAAATCGACCTGTAAAAAATTTTATTTCATTGTTTTGAGTTTTTCAGTAATATAGATGAATGATATTTGGCATGTTTGTCTCTAATAATTCATTGGCGTTTACAATTTTGCTTTTGACGTTGGCTTTAATTTTGCATTACATGGGATGTTGTCTCCTTGACATCTACCCCATTCCTTTCTTTTTCATACTTTAAATTAATAATGAAGGGATATCGAGTTAATGCAAATGATACAAAGTCTCTACAAATACATGACAAAACTAAACAATGGAACAACGCTATTATTATTGTTCTTCATCTTGAAGTCAGTATGAGGCCTTCAACAATTAGCCTTACTCATACCTCATAGTAAGTTCAAGACGGTCCCTAGCACCTGTTTCAGCGGAATTCATTGTTAGATGTCGAGGAACGCTAAATTCAGCCGACTTTCCCATGGATGCGGGATCGTCAACAAACATAAACTGAACTGGCAAAGTGTTTTACAATCGCTGTCATCCGTTGCCCGACACAAGTATTTTAAGCATGTTATGTGGAAGGTTCAGTGCAAACCAGCAAGACACGTTAGATGTCTACATTTGGTGAGGTTATTTATCTTTTTAATATTTTTAGGAGTTGTTTTTTTGAAGTATTTTGTTACACCTGTAACTTTGGTATTTTGTTACACCTGTAACTTTGGTATTTTGTTACACCTGTAACTTTGGTATTTTGTTACAGCTGTAACTTTGGTATTTTGTTATGCTGAAAAACAATACCTTTGTTACAGTAAATATTGCCATTTCAACAACTAATATTTCATCAGTACAGATCAAAAACATTGTGAAATCCGTAAAGCAAAAATTTCTAAAATCTGATAAACAACAAATAGATAATCCAAGAATCAGAAGGATATCTTGACTTTGACCTATTAATAAGGAAACCTACATGAACTTATAAAAAGATCAAATGGCATTTCATTGGTAACATTGAGAGGATTTGAGCATATGCACATGAGATAAATTATTTAGAAATGGAGGTAATGCTTTTATTGCTGTTCTAAATCTTGAATTCTTAATCCGACTTTTAACAATGAGCTTTGCCCATACCTCATGGTAAGTTCAAGACTGCCTCTAGAAAGGCTTCGAGCGAAATTCACTGCTCATTGTTGAGCAACGCTACATCCATGTTGTTTGTATACATGGATGTGGGATCGTCAGCATATATAAATTTTACGGGCAAAGTGTTCACTGTCATCCGTTGCCCAACACAAAATATAATCAATCACAGGTCACTCATCGAGTCAGTTGCAAGTAAACATGTAAGTATACATGACAACATAGAAGAAAGGTTACCATGGATACATAAAGTTGAAATAAGGTACTGTTTAATCGGTATAAAAAAATCGATCGTTTAAACTGATTCAAAATACTGTACGGTTTAATCTGTACCAAAATACTGTGTTGCTTAGTCTGTACCAAGATATTCTAATGTTTACTCCTTTGCAAAACACTTTATTTTTTAACCTATACAAAAATACTTTAGTATTTAATCCACTCAATAACAATACAAAACTGAATTCTAAAAATCGGCTTTCAAAAAGCTTTACACGAGAAAGATAATTCAGAGATAATTTACTATCATGGGGGGTCACTTCAGGTAGAATATGGTACAGGCCTGCCGCTTGCATTTTGAAAATATCCCCTGGGCCAATATTTTGTTGGGGGAACTATATGAAAGGGGGGTGTTTTCAAAATGCCAGCGGCAGGCCTGTACCAATTTCCACCTGAAGTGACCCCCTCTCCCCCGTGAAATTTTGTTTCTGTAAACGGTTGATTCGACAACTTATGTCTGTTGAGTTCAGAACGAAGACTGAAAACCGCAGACTGAACAATCTTACGGAGAATAATTGATAAATAAATTTATCTTAAATGTAAAACAGCTCTGCAGACAGATACTCCTTACTTTTGAAATAATTATAAAAACAAACCTGGCGTACTTTGTTTTTTAAATAAGAAAAAGGTTATTTCATAAATTTATTTAATGTAAAAAGTAAGTGCAATATGTAAATACCCTAGGTTTCATAAAATGTATTTCAGACGAAGACACACGTATAAAATTGTAATGAAACCCATCCTTATTTTGGCACAAATCTATCATCTACTAATGATCAAAGCTTAAGCAATNCTATATATATATATATATATATATATATATATATATTAAGTTTGTTTTAATCTATATACATTTGCAATAACATAACTTTCAAAGATGATTCATGTAGAGGACAATTATACATTGAAACATATTTACTAGCTGTATCGGACACTGTATTTTCAACTATGCAATTTTAAGTATATGAAGTATACACTTTGGAAGTCAGTAAAGCTTTGTGTTTATAGAATAAAAAAGTTGCTTTCCATATTTCATATTTTGAACTGTAATAATAAATTGACCTTGAATTATTCAATTAACCTTTGTTGAGTTTAAAGTAAAGATTTCATAAAACGCATTCTATAAGTGCCATGAATTAAATAGATTTTACAAACTTGCACATTTTTGTATATCAATAAGTTTAAAGCACAGTTCTATATTGTAGAGGGGTCCCAATATTCACGTTTATTCTCACACCAACTTTTAGAATAATGTGACAGGAACATTAGAATTGATGCATGTTTCATATTAAATCATTCAATATGAAATATATTCATTTCCTATTATTTCCTACATATTTAAATTGAGACACAACCAGCTGTAAATACATATATTGCGATAATCGGTACCTTCACTCATTTTTAAAAATACCAATCGTCGATCATTTAAGCACTTAGACATCATTATCTACGGGCTGGCATTGGCATTGTTGAATTTTTATTTCCATCTACGCATGCTCTGTCACCATGACTATATGTACCTATCGTGCATGACACTATAGCAACAGTTCTCTCCCTGTAGCACACGATATAAAACTCTGTATTTTCACGGCCCGGAAATTCGTTACTTCCATCAACTTTTCCTACACAGCTTGGAAATCTTGATTCACATGGTTCACAAGTAGAATTAAAACATTGATTCTCCACATATTCACCTACGAACAAATAAGTTTAAAATTAAAATAATATATATATTTTAGCTTTTCACTTGTCACCAGTTAAACGCGATATATTGATTAAACTGCGATTACATTTCTACCAAAATAATATCAGTAATTATTACAGTGTTCACTGGAACATTGGATAAAAAATGGAAAGATATGGAGTAAAAATATGTGTGACAAAGTCTGTACAAACACATGGATGTCTAGTTTCCAGGTACAAAACCTGCATGATTCTTTATACATATTAACGTTCCCAGATTAATCATCATACACAAATAAAAAATGGTGCTGTTACTTAATTCATACAAGTAACATATTGTACTTTATATAGATATTTGTTCAGACTTGACCTCAAAAGAAATCTTTCAACTGGCTTAAGTCGTTATGTCAATCAAAAAATCTATTCGGTGGATAGGAAAGTCAATTTTTGTGAACTTAAATTGTTTTCGAAAATTGTGGCAAGGATAGGCTGGCTCCTCATAGTGGACGTTGTCAACGGAATATAGTAAAACATATAATTACATGGAAACATATCATTACACACTTTTGACTTAACAGGCAGATATCCAATCTTAAGGGGGTAGACCTGGGGAAGCCTACAATTTTCTACTAGTTTAATTTTCTTAAAATTTCATTATTAAAACTACACATGTCGACTTCCAGCAATTTTCAACAATTTTTACAGTTCCGTTTTACGTCTAGTGGTCATCAAAGATACCCTATATGCTCATATTATTTGGTCCGTTCAGGACTTGATTGTGGTGTATAAAATTGACTCTAATTAAATTTGTATTTGATTTAAAATTATTTCAAATGCAAAATTCTGTAGTTTAAACATGTGTGAAAGTTAGCATGAATGATGATAGTAAATTTAACTAGTTTTGAACTGAAATACATGGGTGTTTTGAATAATATAGGCTAAAATTTTTACTGTATTTTGATCACTATTATTTAAACACTTCTTGTAAAAAATTCTGTCGTTTAATTTGAACCAAAAACTGATAATAGAAAGAAAACTAGCATATGTAAGATATATTAAAGTTTTAGAAAATTCTACCGTCCCATTTTTTCTTAATTTAGAATAAAGTGGGTAAAAATCAATAAAATTGCTGAATCTGTGCTATAAATTACCCCCCTTGGAAGAAAAGCGACTTTTACATATTTTCATTATCTTTGGACAGTATTGCAAAAATGTAGAGTAAAATTCACTCATTATAAATAATTGGATGTTGGATATTTGTTTTCATGACAAAATTCATATTTATTTGGTGTGAGGGAAAAATTTTACAATTTAAGATTTTGATAACACCTGTTGTAATGATTCTATTTGTTTGTGTAAGTAATAAAAAAGTGAAAAACAGAGTTATCTCCTCCTACCCCAGATCAACCCACTTAAATGTTATTTTAAATATTAGGTCTCAGCTATATATCTCATTTTCTTTTTTCTATTAGTTCTTACATTACAAGGAGTTCTGATGGGAACTAATTGCGCGCCACTTCTAGCTGACCTTTTCCTTTTCAAGTTTTTACAAAGGGTTGACAGAAAATATATATTTAGCCCAGTCCTTTAATTTTAACTTCCGCTACATAGACGATGTACTTTCTCTTAATAATCCACAATTTTAGGAATATTCAATTCAGATCTTTCCAAATGAGCTTGAATTGAATGATACTACTCATGCGCCTACTTTAAATTTGTACTTAGATCATTTGATATACATCGACGAAAATGGGCGTTTGAAATTTAAGCTATATGACGAACGTGATGATTCCCAACTGTGAAAATTCCCATTCTAAGCAGCAATAAACCTACCTCCCAAGCCTATGGAGTGTATTTCACAGTTGATTTGTTATTGTCGAGCATGTAGATTATACAATGATTTTTTATAGGGCAAAAACACTGTCCCAAAAGCTGACGAGTCAGGGATTTACACAACCTTTGTTACTTTCATCCCCGAGAATTCTATGGCCGTCATCACGAAATTGCAAGATGTGACATGTTTGTGTCCCGAACCAGAGGCTCCCAGGAGCCTGTATCACTCACCTGGCTTAGTTGCCACAATCAAGGTAACATTGTAAGTTATACACCATCTTCAGTCTCTCACACTTTCGTCGCTCGAACACAACCAATATCTTGAATTGTATTTAAAGTCTAAACATGTTTTACTATATTTCTTTGTTGGGCTTTTTTGACAAAAAAGGTTCTTGATAAGGACCACTTTCGACACCAGTTTTGAAGTCAAGACGTCATTTTGTAAATGGCGAACAACGAACAATTTTCAACTTCAGTTTTGAAGTCGCAACATCAATATCTATTTGGAAACCAAATTTCATTGAAATCCGACAACATTGAATTTTCCCGCCTTTTGTGGCATTTGTTTGAACATGGCAGTAAACAAACAATTTTCAACACCGGTTTTGAAGTAGTGACATCAATATCCACTTGGATACCAAATTTAATTATAATCAGATAATGCTGAATTTTCCTGCCTTTTCTGAAGGCCATTTTTAAAAATGGCAGTCAACGAATAATTTTAAACATCGGTTTTGAAGTTGTGACATCCAAACCTATTGGAAACCAAATTTCATTGAAATCGGACAATGTTGAATTTTTCTGCCTGTTTTGGCAACCATTTTGAAAATGGCAGTCAACGAACAATTTTTAATATTAGTTTTGAAGTTGCAACATCAATATCTATTTGGAAACAAAATTTCATTGAAATTGGACAATGTTGAATTTTCCCGCCTTTTATGGCGGTCATGTTTAAAATGGCTGTCAACGAACTATTTTTAACACCACTTTGAAGTCGCCACAGCATGGCAAACATTTCATCATTTTACACTCAACCTTCAGCTTCTATAGTTTTGGAAAAAAAAGACGAAAAAAAGAAAATTTTTAAAATTCGGTGAAAAAAAGGACAATAACTCCTATAATGGTTTAGGGATTTTCTTCAAAATTTCAGGGTGGGTAGATCTTGATATGCTAAAAAATTTTTGCTATTTACACTTGACCTCTATCTGTTACACTTTTTGAAAAAAAAAATAAAAATGCAAAAATTTTACGGAAAAAGGGCTATAACTCCAAGACAGGTTTTCAGATTTTTTTCAAATTTCAGGGTGGGTAGAACTCATCATGCTGATCATTTTTATTTTTTTGATATCTATAACAGTTTTTCAGTTATTAGCCAAAAACTGCAATTTACCCCTATGTTCTATTTTAAGCAATGGCAGCCATGTTGTTTGACCTGCCGACTGATCGAACACAATTTTGAGAATCCATACCCTGGTGATGATTCAAATCAAGTTTGGTTACATTTAGCTCAGTGGTTTCAAAGGAGAAGATTTTTGAAATTGTTGACGGACAGAGAGACAGACGACAGACGACGGACGCATAGTGATGGCAAAAGCTCACATGGCCTTTTAGGCAGGTGAGCTAATAAAAACGGACATTTACAGCTAGAGTTCACATTTTCACGGGGTTGACATAACCGGTTTTGACTAAACCCTGGATTGACTCGCTAGCGAAGCAGGACATGGTTATCCTTCCGGAGCACCTGATATCACTCCGAGTTTTCACGGGAGTTAACACTATAAGTGCCTACGTTTTGAGTGTCGTGTTTTTATTTCCGTGCCTTGTGGCTGCCTCATGTCCTTCTTTGCCTTTTTGTCAGTGTTCTCGTTTTTGCCATATCTCTGGTCTTTGATATTTGTAAGAAACACATATCGTACAATACTGTCCCGATACTGCTCTGTTATTCTTATTTTAACATAATTTTTTATGTTTCCCATAATACTATTAAACAAAATGTTTTACCTAGGGTAAAAATGTATTCTTGGAAACGATATTTACAATAGCAGTCCAAGATCGATACTTACATGGTGTTTTAGGCATATATCGACCCTTTTGACATTTGACCATAGTAAATAACTGGCATCCAGTCCCAGGATTGTTAAACAGTCTAGGATATTTACATTCCTGCATATACGGTCCCGGTAAACCTTGGACTAATGTTGAATCACTACAGTTATAATACCTAGCACAGTTGGCAGGATCAGGAATGATCATGGTCGGATTAACTCTACAGAACTTTCTAAGAACACCTGTTCAATATGAATCAATTAATAATTGTAAAATGCTTTTTATTTAAGATGTCTGATATCCATGTTTTGAAAAATTAATGATTTAAGGAGGTAGACCTAGGTTAAAGGACATTACGTGTATGCTTGTTTAGATCATTTTCATAAATATATTCTAAGCTTATAAGTAAAATAGATGATTTTTTATTCTATTTCTCATAAATGCTTAGAAAGCATTGATGAAACTGCCTGTTTTAAACGCCTTACTGATTTATAAAGTTATTTCTCTTAACCAAGGTCTAATACTTTAAAAAAGATTATTAATGATATATCTGTGTAAATCTGGTTGGTTTTTTTTTCTATCACATTTGCACAGTTAACCGATGTTTAGAGATTAAAGTAGTAAATGTACGGTTATTTAGAAGCAAAATGTATACATGGAAGTCGATATAATAATAGACGATAAAAAGGGGTATTTGGTCAACAATAACTAGTGGGAAGTGTGTCATAACTCCACGTATCTGTGCATTTTCCAACCAAGCTTCAACGTGAGATAAACATTTTGCAACGTTAAATTCAGGTTCAATCAAATTAACAGAAAACTTCGGTACAAAATGTATTGTTTTATTTATTACCACTGAGGCGATGTCTCTGCTGGTTGACTGATAGTTGCCGCGGGTATTCACCAACTCAGTAGTCAGTACTTCACTGCTGACCAAATTTTTAGGAAACTTGAAATATCAAAATTGAAGAAATGTTTGCTTAAAACTAAGAAGTGTCTCCCTCTTGCACAACTCTGACAAAAGCTGCATTTTGCTTTTCATTTAGAACTTTTTGATTATGTGTCTCTATCAGATATATACAAGGTTTAGGTTTATAGTCTTACGAATGTTTTGATTGGATCTGCACTGAAGAGACATAGGTTTGCTTAAATGGCCATATGTAGAAACTAAAATTTACAGTTATTTTGGTATTTTTTTTCATTTAATCAACGTTTGAAAGTAGCGTTGTTTCAATGTTGTTTCTTCGTTGATTTAACGTTGTGTCTGCTTGGCGCGTAAAATATGTAACGGTTCACATTTAGCTTATAAATGGTACCTGGAATTTTGTATGGAAATATATGACATTTCAATCAAACATTTGATTGCAACAAAAACTAAGTGTAATATTTTTTTGCGGGAAATGTTTTCGAATTATAATTTTATCGTGAAATCCCGATGTCTCTTGACGAGACTTACAGTACATGTTTGGGGAATTTAACTTATTTGCACATCGGCCATTTGTGCTTCAAATGCATTGCCAAGAAATGATTTTTTGTATCAATATTTAATTATATACAACAAAAGAGAGTTGTCCGCATCCAACAGGTTATAAACAATTTTTCGGTTCAAACATACATGAATATTTACATGTCATTGTAAAAATATTCGTTCAAATTTCGAAGCGTAGACGTGCCACCTTGATTCTAGAAACCATTGCAAAACAAGTGAGTAAACCAGCTTCAATTGAAAATTACATATCAAAGTCAAATTTGTAGCACGTTTGTTCACTCCTGATTGAAAACTATCATAGATTCATAATCTGTTGTCTTTTCTAAACTTGAAAGTTTGCGGTCAAAGTGAATAAAAAATGTGTAACATATGCCAATTTTTTCAGTAATAACGTGGTTTCCTTCTGCAAACTGACATTTACGGAAGATTATATAGATACAGTACTTTAAGAAGAACAACGGATGTGTTTTGAAAATTATCTTAAAACTGATATTTCAAAGTGCAACTGAAATAAAGGAAGTAAAACATCATAGGGGAGTGCAGTACGTTGTTTTTACCTCATCAATAAAATTACCCCGATTTTGCCTTATGGTATGAGTATCGCATTTAATATTTAGAGGTGATGCCATATACTTTAATTCATTGCCCCCTTTCATTTGGAAACAGTCACGTATTGTTTTTATAATCCACATTCACGCAAATTACATAACGGAAAGTTTTTGTTTTCTTTATTTCAATTTTTCATACTACCCTAATTACATGGATTGATCCTGGATTCAAATCACTTCTAAACATGGCAATTATAGAAAGCCATTTTTTTTCATTTTTTAACGTCAAAGTGGTTTTACAAGTTGCCGATATCCTTTTTTTACTTTTTGCGTAGCGAAAGTTTACCTAGGGACTTGCTACAAGGCGTTTCTTTCGCTTATATTGTTTGATGGTTGCTTTTACTAAAAAAAAATGATAGCAATTACTGGTAGTTAGTTTCGTGTATGGATAAAAACCATCCAGAATTTACCCATGTTCCCAAAATTTGGAAATAGTGTTTCCACTCTTCTTATTTATTGATAAAGCGGCGAGTCTTTTCAATGGCCCCGCTTTAGGTTAAATGTTAATGTTGGACCATACCGTTTCAATAAGTTTAAGTTGGCAGGACTTCATGTTTAAGAACGCTCTTTGGTAAAAAAAATCCTTTATTTCAGTAGTTCCGATAGATATTTATACCTTTTGTAAGCAATTAAAGGTGGCTTAGTAAATAGTCTAGAGCATTCGGCATCATTTATTATTAGTTTCCAATGTTTTAATAGCTTTCGTTTTAGTTGCTGTATTCCTGGGTTGAATCGGGTGACAAATACCGGACTTTTCTGCATTTCTGTGTTTGAAACTTTTAATTAATCTTTGATGATCTTGTAATAATACTCTAAAATGAACAAGAGACCATAACACATATGTTAACTCCAACTGCATATATGTATATATGTATATATATCGCGCGGCTTCGTTATTCGCACACTGTTAGTGCTTAAGTTTTTTGTGTTGTATATGTAATGTTCGTGTGTTTTGTGGGCATGTAATGTCTTTGGTCTTCCGTCTTTTGGTGTTCTTGTTTTTGCCTTGTCTCTGGACTATGATTTGTGTAATCTTGTGCTTTGTTCCTTCGGTATTCTACTGCCGTTGTTTGGTACAGAATATTTACAATTTTGTACTAAAACATACGTACCTGGATTTATTCTATTAGAACATTTACGCTTTGTGGAATCGTATAGTGAAACTTGACATGCTTCTACCGATACTGTTCTGCTTTTAAAGCAATTGATATAATATTCGGATACCGGTCGGCCTGGATATACATTGTTTCCGTCGACTTGAAGTTTACAACTAGGTAACCTTTCCTCACATGGGGTACAGTTTTTATCATTCGGCGGACAGTGGTTTTGTAGATAATCACCTAAATCAGAGTAAAATTAGTATGAATAAATGGGAAAAATCAAAACAAAGCAAATTCTAAAAACTCTTGCCAATGTATAGTTTTAATGTTTTATTCTGGTTAATGTCCAGTGTTATGATTTTTCTGTCTGCATCAATCTGTCAATTCATGTATTTTTATGTATTAAAGGTTATATTTTGCATATCTTAGATGTTTAAAACTACTGACTGGTATAATGTTTTGCCATGTATTTTTTTTAACATCTTAACTACAGTACCACAACTTTCAGGATTGAGTCCTTTCATTTTTATTCATAAAATGGAAGAGATCATTTCAATTCTTGCTCAAGCTTTTCGAGTTGTTGCTACGATATATTTTTCAGATGTATTCAGCATGCTGTGTTCGTTCGAATGACGCTTCGTTATACCAATCGAGTCATTATAACTCCTTACTTAAACATTAGACTGCTCTAAAAAAATAAATGTAACAATGGTCAAGCAATGTCTTATGTTTTGGCCAATAACATCAGAGATTATGATGTTTAAATATACACAAGACGAACCCATGAAATAGGGTTTTTTTGCCACTGCGGGGCTGAAAAATTTGAAAAGGATGTTGTTAAAGATTTTGTTAGATTTATTATATCCATCTACACGTAAGTAGATTGTAACACTTGAACATAAGACATTTATAATTTATATTAATTGGTGTTTTATCATGTATATTAAATCATCTAAGGGGTCGATTTTCAGGAGGATGTTTGGGCGATTTTGCCTAAAACACGGCCACCAACCGATCAAAATCACAGCAAATGCTATGACGAGAAAAAGTTTAGAGGAACGTCCGGATATGATTTAGAGGAACCTTGAAAAATGCTTAACAAAGCTGAAGTTCAAGGAATGTTTTTTTTATTATGAAACTAATAAACTAGTTGTCCGTTTATATCGAGCAGTACTGTACAATCTTATATTTTTGTTTTGTATATTCCTGTCTTACAACATAATTTTATCGAAGTAGGTTAACGTCCTTCTAGATTCCGTTTCAGTTTGCGTTTGTTTTACTGTTTTCCCGATCGATTTAGATAATATGCTTGAGAAGAGTTCAGATTCAAAAAATATATCCAACCATGTTGCTGTGATACAAGGAGTTCACCCGTGACAGTAGCAATATTCTCGCAATGTTCTTGTTTAGATGTTTCCTGTGTATATCAAATGAGTTTGTATTTTTATACTTACATTGAGCTCTTGTTTGTATTTCTACACTTACATGGACCATGAAAATGTATGTTCACACTTACATGGAGCCTGAGGTTCTATCCTAGCACCACAGTTAACATCTGTAAAGTTCTGACATGTTTTTGTTCTAATATCAAACAACTGTGGATATTTACACTCCCTTAAATAACTTCCTCCAATAGTTGGTCCACAGTCAAAATATTGCGCACACTGTCGCAAATGGGGATGTATTGTGTCAGGGAAACGTGCACAATGTCTTTTTATCATTTCTGAAATAAACCATTGCTCAGATATAAAAATGAGGCACATAATAATATATGCCAACTGTATTACTTGGTGAGATAAATATAAACCAAACTGAATTGACTTTAACATCAAGTGTGGACCCAAATTTATGTCTCGCTCGTCCTTACATGGTCGCAAAATTGATGTGGAAACTCAAACTGACTAATCAGAACACTAACATGTTTGCTAGACTGTGATATGATTGGGAAACTTACCATGATCACTGGACCGTGAAGTTGAGGTCACCGACAAAAGCCATATAGCAGACTGCCATGTACTACTCAAGAGCAAGCTGTATACCAAATATCATTGACTTACCACTTATAGTTATTGAGAAAATGACCTGATCACAAAAACTCAACATGCCCACTAGATCGTGAAATTGACGTCAAGGACAAAAGCCATATGACAGGCTGTCATGTAATATCTTAGACCAACCTATATACTATATATCATTGATCAACTACTTATAGTTGCTGAGAAACTGAACTAAGCACAAAAACTCAACATGTTCATTGGACCATGAAATGGAGGTCACAGATATATAACAGACTGTCATGTACTACTCAAGACCAACCTAGAGTTGCAGTTCCCGTGGGGAAAAGCTTAAACCTCTAGTTATAGGCAAGGCTAAACAACCTAGATATTTTCGTAACATTTACATAAAAAATTTGCCGGTGCGTTGGGAAGCAAATAAAAAAGTGTGGATGACGAACGATATTTTTGTAAGCTGGGCCAAAGACATTAATAGACACATGCGAAGGAAATCATGACATATTGTCATTTTTGTTGACAATGCCACGTCTCGTGCACAAAGCCTAAAATTGAGTAATGTAGTGATTAAAGTTCTTTCCTGCAAACACAACCTCAAAATTACAACCGCTTGACTTGGGAATAATTCGTGCATTTAAAGCAAGATACAGAAAATATTTACTGAAACATTTAATCACACAAATTGAGAGTAGTTAGTCGGCATCAGAATTGTGCAAAAAGTTCATGTACTGAAAGCAGTTCACTTGATCAATAAAGCTTGGAACGAGACAAAAACTTCGACTATTGAATCGTGCTTCAAAAATGCGGGATTCCCTGTAGTTGCCCGATCGGAGGAGGAGCTTGCTGATTACCCGTATGATGATGTCCCATTGAATGAACTCTCGTCAATTGAAATCAAGGGACTCGTCTGTTGATTTTGAAGTAGAAATTGAAAACCTTGATGACAATCTACCGACCGAAGCGACATATGATACCGAGTGGGATCTTGATTTGATTCGACAATACAAACGAGATGATACTGAGAATACTGTCGAATCTGATGATGACTTCGATACCGCTGATGATTGTGAACCGTCCGCATTACCGGGATCCGAACTTAATTATGAAAGTTTATTACAGTTATTATTAAAAGTAAGGAACTTTTCACTTGTCAAAGACGATAGATATCTGCAAAGTGTGGAACAACAAATTTCTATGACCGAAGATGCGATTGTCAAAATGAAATTGGCAAAACGACAAACGATGCTCAGTGACTTCTTTAATTGAAAAATGAAACGAACATAAATCTCTGTATTTTGTGTACATAAATGTTGTTTTCTTCCAATATTAATCTTAAAACTTGATTTGTCTTACGTTTTATATAACTTTTATACATAATACATGTAATCACATTTTCCAATTTCCAATCACAACGGTCAAATGTAAAACCTGACAAAACCGAACACCTGTCAAAACCGAGCAAAACATTCAGTCCCATAGGTGTTCGGTTTAGACAGGTTTCACTGTACCAAATATAATTGACCTACCACTTATAGTTACTGAGAAAATTACCTAATCAAAAAAATTTAACATGCACACAATGCCATGAAATTGAGGTCAAGGACAAAAGCCATGTGACAGACTGTCATTTACTGCCTAAGACCAACCTACATACCTATATAATTGACCTACCATTTATAGTTACTGAGAAACTAAACAAAGCACAAAAACTTAACATGTTCATTGAACCGTGAATTGAGATCACAGACAAAAGCCATATAGCAAACTGTCATGTACTACCTAAGACCAACTTATATACCAAATATCATTGACCTACCACTTAAAGTTACTGAGAAAATGACCTAATCACAAAAACTTAACATTAAAGTTAACGCTGCCGCCGCCGCCGCTATACTTTGTACGCATATGTCTTGCTTTCCGCGCCTTTCGTCGCGGGTGAGACAAAAATTAAGCATTGAAACACTGTATTCCTTGTTTATTCATCTTTTGTTAAAGAAACATCTGCAGAAGTAACAGCTACAAAGGAAACCAGGAGATTGCAGTCCTATCCCATCAGATAAAATATTTCTTTATTAGGTAATGAAACTTTATATAATTTATACTTCAATGGCCATTTTATCTCAAAGTTGTGTATAATTTCTATTGTGCATTAATATACTATCGGAATAACATTTTTGTTATATTTGATATACATTTCATTTGTATATCTTCCTAGAAATAGCACAATGCATCTGCTAAAACATTTCATTCAGTGATATTTCACTGTTTTTTCTAATTGTGATGGTGCACTATCTAAATTTATGAAAATTTGTGAAAAACTGAGGCTTATCCCTCTTGCACAGGCCTGTCTATAGCTGATTTTGGCTTTTCTATTCAGACCCTATTGGTAATTTTGTCTCACATATTTCGGTTTATGGGCCTCCAAATGATTCGATTGATCTGCACTAAAGTTGTCGAAATTGCGATATGCAGACGCTAAATCACAATAAGTTCGGTATTTTGTTATTTACAAAATGCAAGCGAAGATTGATATTTAAATTGTCAACCAATCATTTTCCACTTTCAAATTGAAGGAGCTCAAAGATATTGACATCGTTTCTACTGATTTTGTCACAATTTTGTTTGCTTCAACGAGCGAAAACTATGCAAAAATAATTAAATGCCCAGGGGACTGTTAATTTAGTTCCCTCAGATAACCAATTTGGACAACCATTGTCTCCTCAGTGTATATCAAATCAAAACGAAATCGACGGATGTATAAAAACTGAAGGAAAACAAATATTAAATATGATTTAAATGAACTGCGAAAATCAGCCGAGGACAAAAACCTTGCACATGGGAGATACTCTGTAGTTTTCAAAAAATCCAAACTTTGGGAGTAGTAAGTTTTGAAGAGAAATCGGTATTCAGGCAAGCACCGAAGTTATGACCATTAGGTGAGTGTTTACCCCCGGAAGAGTGAACCTTATTCCGGTTTTTCACAAAACCAATGTCTACCACAGGCTTTGAAAACGCTTGTATAGAGAAAATTGGCACTACACGGCTCATTACACTTCAGGATGGTTTTTCTGATGTCTAAGCTGTGAGAAATTTGTCATTCTTAAATGTGTTTAATTGTTTCTGCGTGTCCAAAAGATTTCTATTCATTATTCAGAATTACATTGAAATAACGACTGAAATAAATCTTAGTTGGCCAAAAATTAACTAAGATATACAAATGAATTGATTGCTTAAAATAATTAAAGAGTGAAAAAAAGCTTACAATGAATTTCAAATATTGAGGAAGTAGAACTACATATTTTATTCCATTCTTTTAAAGGATTTAATAGTTGGGTTTTGAACGGTGTCGACTGCAGCTCATTTAATGATAATTTTCAAGTTAATACAGAAAATGGAAAGGTTATAAAGATGATACCTACACATCTTTTTCTTAATCATTTTTCTAAAATAATAACAAAATACCGAGGTTACTGTGAATTTAGGTTCTACATATGCGCATTTCGACAACTTATGTCTCTTAAGTGCAGATAAAATCAAAATATTTGGAAGTCCATAAACCGAAATAAGTATAAAACTGATAGAGAACAAATAACCAATAAGATCTAAATAGATAAATCACTAATTCAAAAATTAACTAGTTATTTAATTTCACCCATTTGAGTTGTGGGTTTTTATTGCTTTGTAAAACAATTTCAAAAAGATACAGGACAAAATAAATGATATAATGTGAAAAAGTAAGTGAGAACCAAACCGTCAGTCTGAAAAGAAGAATCCATTGACAATGGCAACGTCGGAAAAACGAAGGAACGAAAACATAACATGAGCACGGCACAGAAAAGAAAAGAAAAAGTTAACAATAAGGTGTAAATTACAAATCCACTACAAAAAAATCAAGATTGCAGTACATCGGCAAACGAATACCGAAACAAGAATGAGGAAAGGGGGAATTTCAAAATCATAGAATTATAATCAGTTATTGTATTTATGGTTTACTAGTTTAAGGAAAGTATACCATATCTAAGGAATATTTTGAATATACATCATTTATCAGGCAGTTATTAGTAATTTTAATTTTTTTTCAAATCATATCTATCTGTTTGATGCTACATAAAAATAAAATAATCCATACAAAATCATATTTCATATAAAACAAACCCTCCGTGACATCTAAAGTACACGTCCTGGTTCCTGGATCAAACAGTCCATTTGAACATTTCTCTTCTCCTACTGTGCGCTCTCTGTTACATAGAATGAAGTCAGCACTCATTGTTTTTCTGGGATGAGGATGGTTCCCGTCTACCAAGCCTTTACAACTTACATACCGATCTTTACACGGTTTACAATTTGGAAGGGCGGGATTGCATCTGTTTTGTAGATAGTCACCTACAACATCAGACATATCAAAGACCGTAATTCTGAATGGCAACTTAGTGA
>MJUU01053058.1:35173-64605 GCA_002080025.1 Modiolus philippinarum | reverse complement strand
CCGGCTAGCTCAAGGAGCCTAGTCTGCTGGTAAAACACTGTCGCACTACGGAATAAAGATCAAACTCAAAACTCCCCGAAGGGTTTGGTAAAGAATTATCATAGATTTCAGTAGACATCGGCAGTATCAGTGAGAGGCCAGTATACCTGTAATATCTTCAGGTCATTGGATCCCAAAGCCAATTTAACGGAATCCTGAAGAATATCCTGTCAATATCCCCTTTTACGTAAAGAATGTAAGTTACGTCCCAGTTTTTCTGGATTTTTTTATCAGTTTTTGACATTTTTTACCAACATTTCCATAAAATCGAGGGTGAGAAATGTCCTTAGTAATAAGCTGTTTGCGAGTCGCACCATATTTAGAAATCAAATCTTCATATCTTCTATAAAACTTCTTAAAGGTGTTAATCAATTTATGAAATCTGTTACCTTGTTGTAAAAGTTTGGATGTCATAGTAAGGTTACGCTCATTAAAGTCGTCAAGAGTAGAACAGACGCGTGCGAATCGTACTAGTTGTGATATATACACCCCGTATGATGGAGCTACAGGAACGTCGCCATCAAGAAAAGGGAAATTAGTAATTGTGAAATCAAAATCATCCCTTTTATCATAAATTTTAGTTTTAATTTTGCCAGAGTCAATGATGATAGTCAGATCAAGAAAGGGCAGTATTTAGAATCATCGTTTGCTTTATTAAGTTTCAGTTCTTGCGGGTATATGAGGTCGACATAGTCTAAAAACTGGGGATTGTCAATAGTAAGGATATCGTCGATGTACCTGCTGTTATCGTTGAAAATTGAAATAAGTTGCTCATTATTTTGTACGGTTCCATTCTGTAGTTTTTTCATTAAGTCCTGTTCGTAACAGAACAGAAAAAGACCTGCAAGGAGAGGTGCAGTTTGTACCCATGGGAATTCCAATGACCTGTCGATAAACGATGCTGCCAAAACGAACAAAAATAATGTCCAGCAAAAAATTCAGTGCCTTAATCATGTCATCACAAGTCCAGGAACTATGATTATTGTAAATGATATTAGAGAAGAATCCTTGCTTTTTATTACAACAAATGAACTGTAGACCAGAAAATTTGAAAGACCATTTAATAAGTTGTCCCAATTTTGATTTAATCAATTTATGTGGAAGGGTTGTATAAAGTGTAGAAAAATCATAACTGTCAATAGACGAAACTGGCCTTTTTATTGATTGTAATTTATCTAAAACTTCAATGGAATTTTTTACACTCCAAAAGTAATTTATAATATAATTTTTAAAAGTATTCAAATAATGTAATGTCATATCTAAAATACTATACATGTTCACCGCAATAAAAACCTCAATTTTACACGGCACAGCTCGGTAAAGGATTCAATGCAATAAATATCATTTGGTTATGCTTCATCTCTATTGTGTAGGACTCTGTTACATCCCTTTTTTTGTTATAAAATGGTAACTTTTTAGGCTTTAAGGAATTCTTTTATAAGGAATTTTTACGAATGATCACATATAATAAATTTGACCATGAAAATTAATAATTTCATAGATACATTTTTACAAATGCTGAATAATCCTATTTATTTCTCCTTATTAATATCCCTCTAAATGAACAGCAAGAAAAAAATTCACATTGCATCAATTTTGATATAAAAATTCCACACAATCTAGTAATAATGCAGTCAAATATTCAAAGCAGTACAAAAAATGTTCAGTCATTCATTGGCAATAATCATTTATTTAATTCAACGCTACATTTCAACGTTTCAATTATTTGACAAATATTTATGGCACCAGTAAATTGATTTATTCTAAAATATTTAAATACCAATGGTAAAATTGCATTGACATTAAAATGAATAAAAAAGGATATTCACTCGATAGAAAGGATATACACTCCATGAAAAGGAGTATTCACCGCGGGAAACGTCACGTACGACATATTTTTAGAAAAAGGGAAATTCCGTATTTTTATCGTCTTATCATATTGCAATGTAACATTGTCGCGTGACAGCGTCATCGGCATAACTAGAAATAGAATGGCTACATCTAAAGAAAGACTATTCGCTTGTATTGATCAGCGTAAATAGTGCAAATATGGAAAGAGCAAGACACTTAAAATACGTAAAAATGCATCGGTAAAGTTTTGGGAAAAAATATCCCTCCGGGTCTCGACAACACATATCGTTGAATCGTAGCACATTATACAGATCAATTATTAAGAATAAAGAAATCATTTTTTAATAAGTTTTAAAGAACGTTCGCTATAGTTGCATAAAAATGTCAATCCCCTCCCTTCTTTAAATTCTCCCACCGGTGTGGAACAATCGGAAAAAGATAAATGACGAAGTTGACTCTTTAAACGAACAGCTGCTGTTTAAAGCCTTGTCAGAACAACTAAATTTCGACAGCAGAATTATTCAGAAATTCTTATTGGTTACTAAATACTAGTATCACTAAAAGGTTGCAAATAACACTGATTGTTCTTTAAAAAAAGCATACATCACAGGACATATCAAACCTTTTTTCGATTTACAAGCACATACTTTTCAAGTACCAAGTTCATTCACTTTATATAATTTTTATCTCAAATTTCCTATGAAAACAAATACCGTATAGTTCTATTAATATGATCTACATGTGCATTTCCTGCAAGTCAAAAGTTGAAAACTCATTGTTTGCTAGATCTGTGAATTAGATGATAATTAAATTATATTCATTTTTTAATTATCCACAAAAAATTTGTTTTCAAAAGTATATATTTCATTTATTTTATGCAATGTTCAAAGCCTCTTTGATTCAACACCCATAGAAAATTTCCAGGTGTATGGTAAATTACTTGATAAATAAAGTATTATTATGTATTTATCGGATAATAGAATAAAACAGTTACTGACTTTATAATATTTACTCGTATTTTTGACATATAGCGTGAACTTGAACGTGTCGTTTGTTCGTCGGAAATTTTCCAAAAGAACATAACTTCGTTCAGAATGATAACCATGATACGCAGCAAGGTGTTTGCTATTGTCATAAATAAACTTTTTAATATTTTCATGCGTTTCCCTAAAGGTCATTTACCTGCAATTCATTCGCAAAAATAAATATACTACTGGGGCCGTTGCAGAAAAAATATATGGATTGTCGTGGACGTCATTTCTTATCAATTTATATTCTATGAAGAGATGGTTTCAATTTGGGAATTTCTAATTCTTGCTTTGTAATTACCTTCAATGATGTGTATTTCATCAAACCAAACAATGACAGTGGATGTGGAAGGGCAAATAAATAATAGATAAATAAATAATTCAACAAAACAAAAAACTAGAATGAAAAATACGCACAACAAAACAAAAATGAAAATATAATAATTGAAAGTATAAAATATATTACTATGCCAGAATTGATCGTATTTGTTAAAAAATGACATATATTATGATGTTACTTTTATATAAATGGTTAATTTGCCCTCCATACATACCTATCGAGAATGCTGACGTTAACTACATAGTGTCAAAAACTAGGTCGTTGGGGAAGGTTTCAATTCTGTTTCAATTCTGTATACTTACCGGACGCTATCCTGTCATTTTATGAGCAACATCTAATAAACAAACAAGCCAATAAATATCTTTCATTTGTAGAGCACACAACAAAAAGCAATATGAGCTGTATTTCTTCAAATTTTTTTGGAAGATTTAAAAACGCATCATGTCGAATCCTAATATCTAGAAAGTTGTATTAGATACCTTATAGTGCATGGGAACGCCAAAAATACTTTATAATTTCGATTATAAAACTAATTTTGCATGCAATTTTGATCATTCATGGACGTTCATGAATACAAAAATACCAAAGTTGCATCATGAACAGTACATTTGATATCGGACCTGACCGAGATACTATTAACACATGTACCACCTATCGGCAAACTTCGGCCCAGTTACGATACTTGATATGTGTCTACATGTGATGCGATTACCGGTTTACACATAATTTATCTCAACCTACGCTTGGCAATTCAGCTCCTCAGTGTGTAATTCAAAAACAAGTCGGGGAAAATGAGAACAAATTACGATATTTTCAGCTGGATTACCCATCTAAATTCCGTCTCCGGTGTTGGTTAACAGTTTACGTTATGCCCGACTGTGTTCTCATTTCAAAAGAGCCAGTCTATTATGAAAGCTTACGTAATACATACGAGTTTAAATAAGGTACGAATCGGTCTTGAAAAGTCGCCACAAAGTGGAAATAAATCGTTCATTTAGATTTCAAACGATTAAAGCCCTCCCGTGTATAAAGAAATATTGACATACTTGTAGGAATAATTATTATTTTGGCAATGAACTACACACCAACAAGTCAGCATTCTTTTTCCACATTGCTCATGATTTTATCGTACCATGATATGTTATCAGTATAAACACTTCTGTTACGCATGTATCGGGAACATTCATTTGATCTGAGGTTGCAGGCATACGATTCATCCCGAGAATACATTTTTTACGGCAGTAAATAATTAATTTCTATTATATTTTCTTTAATTTTCAAGCTTTTTTATATATTACCTCGATGAATTGGACTTAAAACTGCTTTATTTCTGCATATCATAGCTTGAAATAATGAAAATTTCTGAAACCAAAAAATTGAAAAATGACAGCTCATATTGCTTTAATACCAAAATACCTTAAAAATATCGAGAACCGCCAACAAAAGGATATTCATATGCATCCAGGACAACACCATATCGCAAAACTCGCACGTATTAGGTATAGCACTACATAGAAATACTCAAATATAGTTATGGAAAAACTACACCACAAAGCATTTAGGTTAATACTACATCCCAATACTCGCATCAACGAAAATATAATCACAATACTCTTATGACACGCCAACGGACAAAAATACCATTAATATTAGTAACCAATTATAATATTTTTAATTCATTTGTTAATATTTGTAATTTAATTATAAATATTAATAATTGATTTATTAATGTTTATAATTCATTATAAATATTTGCAATTAAATTATTAATATTTATAATTCAATTGTAAATTTTTATTAAGAGGCGAATTATTAATATGAGTAATTCATTTATTAGCATTAATAAATTAAATATAAATATTAAGAATTGATTTATTATTTTTCATAATTCTGATTTATTTCTTCATATTTTTATATATAATTATAAATGTTAACAATTGAATTATTAATATTTATAAATGGGCTGTAAATATTAGCAATATTTATAGATATTTATCAATAATCTTAATGTTAATAAATCAGATATCTTTGGCTTGATTTGTTACAATTAGCAATTCATTTATAAATATTTATAATTCAATTGTTGATATTTATAATTTATGTATTAATATTTATAATTCATTTATAAATATTTTTAATTCATTTATCAATATCTATAATGCAATAAATATTTATAATTAGGTGAACTTTAGATATTAACAATTCATTAAAAAATATTGATAAATCAATGATAAATGTGTTAACAAATAATTTATTAAAAATTATGATTCTTGCTTAACATTTTCGACATTAACAATCCATTTAAAAAAGGTTATATTTGTTTATTAATGTTAACAAATCTTTTATGAATATTTCTAATTCTTTTTAGACTGACGGTTCGGTTCTCACTTACTTCATTCAGTAATATTAAAAATTCATTCATTGATATTAACAACTCAATTATAAATATTAATTATACCTTTTCCAATTATAAATATTAATACATGAATTATAAATATTAAGAATTGAATTATAATAATTATTAATTGAATTGTTGATATTAACAGATAATAGCTAATATTAATAATTCAAATATTTTCGTCCACTTTGTATTGCCATATAATTCAGGGTAACACTACATCACAACACTCATATATATTTTGGGGAACACTTTATCCTAAAGCTCATAATTAAAGAAAATTTGTTTATAAGTAAGGGGTACCTCTCTCTTGCATTGCTCCGTCCCAAGCTGACATTCCAGCAGACTTTGATTTGATCTGCACTGAGGAGACGTAAGTCGAAATGGCTCTATGCAGAAACTTCGGATTTTTTATATATATCAAAGGCTGCATCGTCCTGTCCTTGAATTAGGGATAAGGGCTGTATCTAGGCATTATTTCATACTCAAATATATCAAAGGCAGCACTGTATTGTCCTGCCCTTCAATTAAAGGTAGGTGTTGTAGCTAGGCAGTATGTCATACTCAAAGGTATCACTACACTGCCCTGTCCTTGAATTAAAGGTATAAAGGTAGGGGTTGCAACTTGACATTGTGTCATACTCACACATGTCAAAAGCAACACTGCACTGCCCCGTCCTTTGATTAAACTTCGGGGCTGTAGCTAAACATTGAGTCATACTTACAAATATCAAAAGCAACACTACATTGCCCTGTCCTCGGATTAAACGTCGGGGCTGTAGCTGGGCATTGTGTTACACTTATCGTTCTTTCGTTTTGACACACCATGAAATATTCAGGCCTATTTGGTATTGCTTGAGAACCATCACGTTTGCCAACACAGCTGGGATTATCTTCTATGCACGGATTACAGTTACCTCCCACACATAAAGACTTTTTCTTGTAATCACCTATAACAAAAACGTGTGTTAGATGGCTATAACTTTAAGAATTGAAAGTGCTTAATAATTTCTTGATGTTTTAATTTGTTAGTTTTCTTTAAATTTTTCTTTTTTCTGTTTTTTTCTTCTTTCTTTTTTTTCTCTTGCTGTCAAGGTTAGTTACCTGTTCTGCTGAATTTCAGTCTCTCTCAATGTTTGTTGGTGTAAACAAGACATAACAAGGGAGAGTGCTTAATATAATGTTGTGATAACTTGTGCCCGTTCCCATTGCTTTAAAGGTTTTAAGCAATAAAATATGTTTAATTCAAAAAAAGAGATAACATACATTTTGTCTTCTAACTTATTTAAAGACATTTTTAAAGTTATGTTGATTTGCATGATATATTACTGATATATTGTAAAGGAATGTATGTTTATCTTTGCTAACTTGTGTGTAGATCTGTTCTACTTCATACAGATATTGCATGTTTACACGGTTGCTTTCTTTCTTTTGTTTGTTTTTTTTTTGTTTTTGTTTTGTTTTTGTTTTGTTTTTGTTTTTTTTTGGGGGGGGGGGTTGTATGGTAAAGTGATTCAGTCGGTTATGGAAGTAATTTCAGTAAGCACGATAGTTTCTGTTGTTCAGATTTATATTGTCCTTCTACAATACTTGTTACTGGTTCCTCTTTACAATATAAGTATTCAAAAGCTATTTTTAAGATCAATTTCATTTTTCTCGTTCCTCTTCTCATTTTGAATCACAATTAAGAGCAATTTATTATATCTGTCACACTTATACCACGAGAGGTACAAAAAAAATTCAGTTACAACCTCACTAGCACCAATGTTATTTGGTCGTTTTGATCTTATCGCGATCTTGACAGGCTTAACATATTTTTGTTAAGATATTGTAAGTTTTAAATCTAGCTTTCAAGATAATTTGTTTTAAGGACGATCAAGAACTGTTCAGTTTATCAAGATTAAACAAGATTAATGCGTTCAAGGGCGGTCAAGATGTGTTTAGTTTGTCCCGATCAAACCAAGTCCAATCGAGATGTTGTTTGATCTTAACAAACATAACTCGTTTTCAGCTAGATTCACGTCTTCCTGGATTTGACTACCGACTTTGACATTTTCCTGGATTGACTCACATACAGTGTGACGGGTGCTGTTAACAGAGCAGGACATGCTTACCCTTGTCACTCTCAGTTTAACTGGATTTCAGACTGTGAGTGCCTTTGTTTTGAATGTTGTGATTTCTATTTCTGCGCTTTGTGTCTGTCTAACGTTATTGTTTTAAGTCTGGCGTCATTGTTTTCTGTGTTCTCGTTTTGGCCATGTCTTTGGACTTCGATTTTTGTGGATTTCCCTCCTTTGTTCCTTCGGTATTCTACTGCCGTTGTTTGATCGTTCCTGAACTCTGTTAAACAAGTGGATCTTATTTGATCTAAAACTATCTGTACACGTCTTGTTTGTCCTTGAAATTAATTATCCTGAACACTAGATTTAAATCTCATACTGTCTTAACAAAATTGTGTTAAGCCTGTCAAGATCACCATAAGATCAAGCTGCCAAACAAGAATATAACATATCTGATACTGAGTGGGAAAAAAACTTGCTATTCTAAAGTAATTTTCTAAATACTTGTATATACTAGTATACTTACATGGAGCCTTTGGTTCTGGTCTATTTCCACACTTTACTTCCCGATAGTTTTTACAGGAGTTATTAAAACTATCGAAAAGTTCAGGATATGGACATTCTTCTTGAAAGTTACCAAGCAATGTGTTTCTTTGTCTGCAGTCTATATATCGAGCACAACCTTCTGGGTGTAACATGATAGCCGTTGGATTCATCTCACAAAATGTCACGGGGTCAGCTGTAACATTATAATAAATATAGTAAGATGTAATCAAAGAAGCTAAGGTAATAACCTAGAACATTAGTGTTAAACAACAAAAAGGACATTGCGGTTTGTCAAACTTCATTTGTGTTAGGAACACAAAACAAACGCTATTAAATGCCTGAATATTATCCATAATATTTTCATAAGAATATTTTGCGAATACTCAAAAATGAAGCTAATTTGATACGCCTCAAGAGTCCTGACATTCATAACAATTGAGTAATAATATGTTCTTCGATTAAAAACCTATGAGAACATATTTCAGGTGCATCATTAATTAAAGCCGTGCGCTGCAAAATCGCTACATAATAAATCCAGCTGGGTGAAGAAGACTATGGTGCCAGTTCAGTGCAAAAAGGCAATTATACATTTTGTATTATATTTGTCCTGAATTTGTCCTGAATTATACCATCAAATAATGTCAAACAATAACCATATACAGACCCATAAAACATAAATATTTTAATTTAATACCAGCACTATCTTTTTTAACAGTAAATGTGCATGCATGCAATATGCGTCTATTGCTAGCTTTCTTAATCCACGTATCCTTCATGCAAATTCTATTGTTTAAAGCATATGCATAAATTTGCAAGGCTCGCTAGCATTTTTAAAATAACGTATCTTTCAAAGCAATCAATACTATCAAAACATGAAAAGCTCGCTCGATTTTATAAAATATATATCCTTCAAAGCAATCAGCATTGTCATAGCAAGTGCAGTAATTGTGCAAGCCAAGCTTTCTTACATGGATCGTATCCTTCATGACAATTTCCATTGCTGAAAACAACTGCAGGACACACCTGTAATCGCCGGGGAAACCTATCTTGACAAAGAACATGTACGAACGGCTCTTTCTCATGATATCCATTTGTCCTGTTTGAACAAAAGCTACGTTTCCATTTATTACATTTTCCTATAGATTTGTCAAACTCGTTGCGACCACATGACACAACAGTCGGAATTTGCTGTTTAGAACATTTTACAAAATGGATATCGCTTCCGCCTAATTCTTGTATACGCTGTCGACCTCTTTTAAATCTTAGTGCTCCACACACATTTTTCCAACATTGACCCTCCATCATTTCAAATGCACCTCGTGGTTTACAAGATACGGTTGTTATATAAGTACCCTGTTTACAAACAAAATATTCATATCCATTTTCGTGGGCATAGTTACCATCGGGTAATCCATTACATAAAAATGGCAGTTTAACACATTTAGAAACCTTTGAATCAAATATCATTGGACTGCAATTCCCTGTATCAATGTAATTCCCGTTTTTGCAAATAATGTAGTGATATTTATCATTTTTCGATGGATACTTTCCGTCACGTAATTTTTTACATTTCTTATCAACTGGTCGTTTAGCTTTTTCCACTAGCCTTTTATCATTATTCACCAGCTTTTTTGGCTTATCCACTAGTCTTTTAGCACTACGCTGTCGATCTTTAGTATTATCCACATGAGTTTTTGCAAGACACGATTGTGTTCTTTGGTTGTATATTGCAGGATGGCAGTTTCCAACGGCATAAAATCTGCCAAGCTTACATAAAATATACTCATGTTTGTTTCCTGGTATAGCAACATTCCCTTCCTTTACACCAGAGCAAACTGTTCTGGGATCTATGCATGGTTTGCATTTTTGGTTGTATGGATTACAATTCTGTTTTTTAATAAAACCACCTGTTAATTAATGGAAAGTGATAAGTATTACTAGTATTTGATTAGAAATTAGATGTAACATACGGAATAACAACGCGGTTCTTGTGTAGGACAGCATACAATAGACAGAGCATCGTGAAGCTGTCGAATACCGGTGAAAATCCAATCGAGATTTGCTGACCTAGCTCATAGTTGTAACTATAATACCCTGCGTGGATAATTTGACCTAATAATTGAAAGTCTTGTTTCAAAGGCATGTTTTGTATTGTTGAATTTTAGGGACGAAATAGGTTCAAATTCTTGGAGAATAACACAAACTCTGGTCTTCAGGCTCCAACCTTTTTAAACGTGGATCTCGAAGCTCCAAAAAGGTTCTCCAGGCTCGAACACTAGGGTTCTGGGCTTTACATGTATGAGCTCAGGGTCCTAAGAGAGCTGGGTAGCCTCTGTTATTACCCCAAAATCCTTACTTTTTTATTTTAGCCTCGATGCGCTAACCGCTGTAAAAGACTGAATTTCACACACTCGTGGATGATACCCCTGATCTTTGGTAAAAATGCAATGATCAAACTGATCGAGCAGACCTACATCATGAAAGCAAAACTAACCATTTCTAATTATTTTAACGTCCGATAAATCGTCAAATGATACATATAAGATAGATTCACGTGAACCTGCCTTCCATTGGCCGTCTTACGCCTGAAATTGCAATTTACCGAAGAAAAAATGTACCCTTTAAATCTATTTGGGTGTTCATATTAAGCAAAATTTAAGAATCCAAATGTGTCCGGATTCCAGATTATACAGTATAATTATACAGTATGTAATTGTGTGTTATGTTGCCAACATAAAGATAAATTATATAAATCACTAATGTAAGGAGATATCGAATTATATTGAGATGTGATAAAATATTTATCAGACCCTGTTCTTCTGGAACTAAAACTTCAAAGAATTTCGGAGTTGAAGATTGTAGTCCTATATAAACTACCATTTTAGGTCAAAAAGGTTTTGTCAACAAACAATACGGATATGTTGCAAAGCATATTTAGTGATTCTTTTCTCAATGTATTTATTTTGAATGTCATTTCCATTGTCATAACTCAGTCATGGTGTTTTTCGCGAAAAATTGACTCCAGCATAATGGATCGAATGAATCTTGGATCAAAAATTTTAGAAATAGTGGAAACATTAGATTAATTTATGCCATTTAATTTTCTATGAGTAATCATTTTAACAAGCGACAGCATGTGCAAAATATTATCATAAATGTTAGTTATTATTTATCACGATTTTTTTTTTATTTATTTATTATGTTTTAAGTTAAAGACGTTTTTTTATTCAATGTTTTCAAACAACACTCATGACAACTTACTACTCTTCTACCCGTAGATAAATAATGACAGTGCCACTTTAAAGATTTAAGGTTTGGACCATTCCTGCCGCCGCTGCAACAAGCCAAGCAAAGCATAAATGAGACACATTTGCAAACGTCCAAAGACAAATTAGGAATTTTAACGTAGTAACGCTGCAAAAACCATGAAACCAATAACGTGTTTTGACGCAGTTTATTATTCTGGCTGAAAAAGTATAACGCTATCAAGACAATAAAATACGAAAGAAAGACGATTGATAATTATTCATATCATTTCCAGTCAAACTTTCAGGCATAAGACAAGTCGGTTATGTAAATAATTACAAACGTTCCTGTTATCATAAAAAATATGTTAGCATTCCAACTTATTCAAATTCTAACATTGTCTTGTCGTATACTGAAATGTATATTTAACAGTTCTGTTTCATCAAGATACATGTCTTTGGCAAAAGTATTAGCACACTGCATATATTTCAGACAAAATCACATTTTTTTTTTTCAAAAACTTATTGTGAAGCAAATTTTTTTCCGATTTCAATAACATTTTCTCCAATGTACTTGTGTATTTAAAATGTTTATTTCAGCATTTATTTCTTTATGGTAGTTTCAAAGAATCGTTAATATACTTTTCTCGTCAAAATTTTACTTACAGATAGGAAAGGTAAGCCAAAATGCTAATCATTGTCTTTTAAACTGTTATTGTTTAAAACTAAATGTCAGAGAAATATGTTAAAATAAACAGTCGAACTGTTTTATTATCTGAGTTAAAAGGATCAAATTTTGTAGAAATTGCTCAAAAATGGCTTGACAATAATGTTTTTTAAAAAGAATGAAATTTACATCAAAATATAATTCAAAATATATTAGCGTATAACAAATTTTGGTCCGTGTTGTTCATCTTTGTATTTGTGTGTGTCTTCATTTTTCTTTTCTGTGTCGAACTTATGTTGTGTCTCTGTTTCTTCGTTGTTTACGATGATGCCATTGTCCTTGGATTATTCGTTTTGGATTGGTTCGGTTCTCAATTACTTTTGTCCAAGGTCTGTAGACACTTGAAGTAAGCATGATAAACTGCGTCTTTATATAAAAAAAAATGCGTTCCTGGGAAATGCCAGTTATTTAAGGATTGAAGTAAACATATTAAGTTCCAATTTAACAATAATATCAATTGACAGTAAGTATATTTTGTCACGCATTTAAACTTTATATTTGATCAGGATACATTTATCCTAACTGGCAATGAATCCGGATACATATTATGCAAAAAACAGATTCAAAATAAGCAATGAAAGAATATGGGATAAATGAACAGGAGACAAAGTTTCTAAAAGCACATGGTAAAGCCAAACAATGTAGCAACGATTTTATTGTTGTTTTGCATTTTGAAGTCACCATGTGGCCTTCAACAATGAGCTTTGCTCACACCTCATAGTATGTTCAGGACAGTTATTAGTAATAATTATTTACATCAAGCATATTTACGAAACCGGCTATTAAAAAATAGAATGTACTCACATGGGTCTGTTGGTTGATATCTCCACTGACAGTCGGCTTGTAAAGGCGGTACACAAAATAAGGAGTCTATATTAAACAATGACGGATATGTACACTCTCGCTGGTATTTTCCAAACACAGGATCGACAGAAGTGGCACTGCAGTCGTAATAACGTGCACAGTTTGCAATGTGTGGAAACTTAATATTTGGCTTGTCTATACAAAACACCTCCACAGAATCTGCAGAAAACAAAATTATAATAAACAATAGAAATTTAATGTTTTGCTTGTCTATACAAAACTCTTACACAGAATCTGTAGCAAACAAAATCATAATAAGCAAAAGGAAATTTAATTTATTGCTTGTCTTTACAAAAAACTTCCACAGAATCTGCAGAAAACAAAATTATAATAAACAATAGAAAATTTAATGTTTTGCTTGTCTATACAAAACTCTTACACAGAATCTACAGAAAACAAAATCAATCAATAAACAAAAGGAAATTAATGTTTTGCTTGTCTATGCAAAAACCTCAATCTATAAAATCTGCAGAAAACAAAATTATATTAAACAATAGGAAATCTAATGTTTTGCTTGTCTATACAAAACTCTTACACAGAATCTGTAGAATATTTTACGAAAGGATATGGAGTAAGTGAACATGAGACCATAACACATATGTTAACTCAAACTGCAATAATTTAAATGAGCTGTATGGCCATTTCGGAAATTTATTCCTCATCAGCAGCACTACAACCCAAACAAAGGAAATCCGTAATTTCAAAAAATGTTAAAATGCATAAAACCAAACGAAATCCGAATAATCAGTAATATCAAATATAGCTTAGGACAAAACTACGATAGTGGGAGTTAATCCTTCGGTTTTAGAATTTAAATGAATTTAGATAATAGTAATTAAATAAAGTGTACACATGAGATATAATCTCATGTACAAGTACATATGTAAGAAAAATAAAGAGCATACATCTCTACCACGGGGAATTGTTTTACCAACTCCACACTGCAATAAAAGACAAACTCCTGTATTAAATATTTTACGAAAGGATATGGAGTAAGTGAACATGAGACCATAACACATATGTTAACTCAAACTGCAATAATTTAAATGAGCTGTATGGCCATTTCGGAAATTTATTCCTCATCAGCAGCACTAGAACCCACTAGAAAGCAAAATTATATTTAACAATAGAAAATTTAATGTTTTGCTTGTCTATGCAAAACTCTTACACAGAATCTGTAGAAAACAAAATCATAAAAAGCAAAAGGAAATTTAATGTATTGCTTGTCTATACAAAAACCTCAATCTATAAAATCTGCAGAAAACAAAATTATATTAAACAATAGAAAATTTAATGTTTTGCTCGTCTATACAAAACTCTTACACAGAATCTGTATAAAACAAAATTATAATTAACAATAGGAAATTTAATGTTTTGCTTGTCTATACAAAACTCTTACACAGAATCTACAGAAAACAAAATCATTAAACAATAGGAAATTAATGTTTTGCTTGTCTATACAAAACTCTTACACAGAATCTGTAGAAAACAAAATTATAATAAACAATAGGAAATTAATGTTTCGCTTGTCTATACAAAACTCTTACACAGAATCTGTACAAAACAAAATCAAATTTGGAATTCTACCTAGCAACCGTACTTAAATAGCTTCTTTAATTTATAACAAACACTTTCATCAATTGGATTTCAAAAATTTTTGATTCCAATTTTGGTAAATTTCATGAAAGTCTCAAAGACCACTTATTTTTTGGAATTCTACCTAGCAACCATACTTAAATAGCTTCTTTAATTTAGGACAAACACTTTTATTTTTTGGAATTCTACCTAGCAACAATACTTAAAGAGCTTCTTTAATTTAGGACAAACACTTTCATCAATTGGATTTCAAATATATTTGATATCATTTTTGGTATATTTCCTGAAAGTCTCAAAGACCTCTTATTTTTTGGAATTCTGCCTAACAACCATATATCCTTAAATTCTTTTTGTAAAAATAACTACTATCAATATTGTTCAATATGTTCTATTTCAAAAATATTGGGGAAAATTTTCCCCAGGGGGTGTCAAACAGGGAGTGCCGGGATAGCTGTCGTTCCGACAACATCTAGTTTTCAAATAAATCACATGTAGTGACACGATTTAAATAATCCAATTTATTTCAAACTATTTTAAAAATTAAAGTAACATCTTTTTTAAATTTCTGCAGTAAGGCCTTACATTTTTGACGACGCCAGTTGTTTGCCCTTGATACGTCAGGAAGTAATGAAGGGTTCCTCCTTTAGTAGTTTTAAATATAGTATAACCAATCAAAAAGTGTTTTGCATGCAAGCCAATGAAATCAAAAGAAGCTTTGCGTATACTGTCTGTATGTACGTATGAATCTACAGAGAGACTCGTCAGTCTTCATATTTTTCCCAATAGTTATTATGAAATTTCAGTGTCTGATGATTATGAGATCCCAATAGTCGCCAATAGTAAAATGTATAAACAACAAAATATCGATGTTACTGGTAATTTATTTTCTGCATATGCGTATTTCGACAACTTATGACTCATCAATACTAATAAATCCAAAACATTTAAAAGTCAATTAACCGAAAAATGTGCAAAAGCTGATAGAGAGCAAATAACGAAAAGGATCTAAAAAGAAAGCCAAAATTCAGATAAGGACATAGCTATGCATGAGGGAGGTACTCTTTTGTACTAAACAAAATTTTGTAAAATTTAGATATAATTGCAATTTTCAATAAAATCGGTTTTCGGGTCAGTACCGAAATACTGACTACTAGGTTAGTGAATAGTCCACCATCAGAGGTATCGGTCTAGTGGTAATAAATAACAAAATGCATACTATCAGGCAGAACCCAAGGAATAAAAGTTAACCTAGGCATTCTTTTAAGATTTAGTTTTCTCTTTAGTTTAAGATCTACTTTTATCTATTGATTTTATAATGCCAAGTTTTCTTGCTATTGACTCGACCCTGTGATTGTTTCTATTATGATTGTATTTTCTTCTTCTATATGTTGGGAGTACAATTTATAAATATGCAATGTTAAGATCCTTCGAATAAGGTCCAATAATATTTTAACTACGTTTTCAAGAAAGGGATTTGGTCTTTAGTGATGAAAGAATTTAGATTCTTATTCGTTACAGAGCATTTTATCACATGAAAGTTCTATTTGTGAACAAAGTTAACCATTTTCTCTGTCCCATATCGTTGCCATATACTGTGATCTTTGTATTACGTTTAACAACTTGCTACTCCAGAAGCAACTGTGTCCTACTATATTTTATTGCGGTATCACCTCATTGAGTTTTTTTCCGTTAGTATATGTGGTTTGAATGTATCTACCTCAGTAGAAAAACAGGTACGTCATATAAAGTAATTTGATCTAGGTCAGCGGTAAAAAGTACCACTTCATATAAACTTACATGGATCTAGGTCAGTGGTACAGTATTTCTTTGTAGGATCATAGACGCCATATTTACAAATTCCAACGGAGAGTGTTCTGCTCCGCATGCATGTCATGTAAAATGGAGTCAGTTCTCTACCAGGAAATGTATTGTTGCCATCCGGTAATCCAACACAACTTGGCGAACGTTCTTCACATGGGATCTTACATGATTCACCCTCACAGGTATTTCTTGAGGTTATATAATCACCTACAATTATGAATATTATTACTTATAAATAATTCAGTTAATCATATGAAAACAACGCGTAATGAAACAAAACCACTAACAAATTTTGAACTGGAAATAATTTTTTGGTGAAAGTACAATACTAATGAACTGGACTTGGTGAATGTATGTAAAACCAGGGAATCGGTAGATGTCCTTGATCAAAGTACAAATCCATTTAATAAGAAACAGTTTTTGGTGGAAGCTACAAAACGTAAAACATATATGCTCTGTAAGTGTTTAATACAGGAAAAGATGTGTTTGGCTTGACTGATTCCTTGTTTTTGATACGATTTTTAAATTGGACATATCATTTTTCCCATGGCGGGTTATGGGTGACTAGCAGGAGACATTCAGTACCATGTAGACGAATTAGAATGAAATAGCATGAAAATAAATGCACAAAAGACTAAATATATGAAACTATGTTCTCGACAAAAAATGGTTAACACGAATGATTTAGAGATGAAAATTGGTGATGATTATATTGAAAAGGTTCACTCATATAAATTACTTGGTATTAAAATTGACGAAAATTTAAATTAGGAAGACCAGGTTAATAAAGTTTGTAAAACAATATCATCAAAAATATCCCTTCTGTATAAATTAAAAATCATATTTGCCAACACATATTAGACTATTATTTTACAACGCATACATTTTGCCTTACATTGATTTTTGCAGTTCTGTTAGGGGGAATTTACCTAAACAAGATTCAGATAGAATCAATAAACTACAGAAGAGAACTGCAAGGATTGTTCTTGAATGTGACATTTCAGTATCATCACAATTTATGTTCACTTCTTTGAAATAGCTCCCTTTTACAGATAGGGTTAAATATCAGAAAGCTATTCTAATGTACAAAATTGTTAACGAAATGGTACCTGATTATTTGAGGCCGAAAAATGATATTATAAATACTTACAGCTTAAGATCTCAATCCAAAAACAATTTGTTTATACCGAGTCCAAATACAAATTTTCACAAAAAAATCATTTCATTATTCTGCTTATACATTATGGAACAACTTACCAACTGATTTGAAAATATCTAAAAGCTTAGACATATTTAAGGAAAAATGTTTCAACTATTTTTTGTCGACTTCTTAATGATCTATTTTTATATTTTATTATTGTTTGTTTATATGTATGTCATACTTAATATTATTATATATTAATTGTTGTAATATGTTGATATTTAGACGGCCCAATGAAACTTAGACAATGTCTAATTGGGTTACCCTCTTTAAATAAAGATTATTATATATATTATATACATTATATTATAATGGGACTATGATTTCCTGGTACTGTATATGATAACAGATTTTGAATAACAGCATACTTCATTTTACAATATATTTCATTATTGCAAATCGAGCAGGAACTTAGATGTCACTCATGAAATAAGTAATAATTAAAACACAACTAATTTCATTTTTGCAGAAGGGCAGAAGGTCACTTGTACAAATTAAATCTCTTCGGTACAGATTATATCAAAAGACTGGAGGACCAAACCGAAATACAAAATATACCCAAGTCGCATAAAAATACAGTAAATTCGGTATGCTGTACACGTCTTTCAAGGAGTAACCTCTCATCAGCAGCATTAGAATCAAATAATATCGAAAGCCATAATCCAAAAGAAGATAAAAAGAAATGTACTCATGACTAAAGATATCGAAATAGGAGGAAAAATCAAGTACATCTACTGAGTGTCATACACGGAATGAAGCTTATTTGAAGTTATTTGTGTTTAAATAAGAGCAAAAAAGATATTAAAGATGTTTCCTTTTTATTAAACAGGGAGCAAGTTAAACCAATAATAGCAAAAGCTTTCATTTTCCTGTGTATCTAATAGGGAAATGATTTCGACCAATGGAATAGAAAATAGAAAATTTTAATTTTGAATTCGAATTTGCACACGCTAATCATTTAATCAAGACAAGAAATCCTCGATTTCATCCTTTCCATCCAAATAAAAATACACAGATTATAGCAGACATTCTGCCTCAGTAGACCTTTATTTAACACAAAACACCTTAAATGATACCTCTGGGAACCTATATGGTTTAACAGTCAAGATGTGTCAAGTTTTTAAGTTCGGTTCTCACTTACTTTATAGCTACTAAATCTTTATAAACATTCAAAATAGAATAAAAAGATAACAGGAAACACCTTCAATGGTCGAAAAACATAGTTACATGCCACACTGTACCAATGATCTGCACAAGAAATGACCACAATAACAAAAATCAAAAGACAAACGTAAACAGCGATAGGAACTCGGGACAGTCGGACTTGGTACCGGCACTAGCAAAAGCCAGCGGAAGGGAAATACTGGTTTGTTCGAACCCAAACCTTCCCTCTCTCTGTCCCGTTTCCCTTTAGTATAATAAACATACGAATGAAACCCAAAACAGGCAGACCACTAACTCCATGACCACAATCTTGAAAAGGAAAAGGGAACAAAACCTAATTTTGAAGATGGGTCGAGGAGTGCTCGCTGCTAACATGGCGGCTAGGCTCAAGGAGCATAGTCTGCTGGTAAAACACTGTCGCACTACGGAAGAAAGATCAAACTCAAAACTTCCAGATGGGTTTGGTAAAGAATCATCACGTATTTCAGTAGACATCGGCAGTATCAGTGAGAGACCAGTATGCGTTTAAATCCCTCAGGTCACATGATCCCAAAGCCAGTTTAACAGACACGTGCAGAATATCCTGTCGATATCCCCTGTTGCGTAAAGAATGTATGTTTTGTCCCAGTTTTTCTAGATAATTAATCAGTTTCTGGCATTTTAAACAAAATTTCCGCGAAATTGGGGATGAGAAATGCCCTTAGTAAGAAGCTGTTTGCGAGTGACATTATATTTTGATAACTTCGATGAATATTTTTATATGTATTTAACAATTTATGAAATCTGTAACCTTGCTGCAAAAGTTTGGAAATGATAGTAAGGTTTCGTTCATTAAAGTCATCAAGAAAAGAACAAACGCGCGTCCATTTTCTCACAACCTAATTCAGAACACTTCTAGAATAGCATGTTTTGGACAAATCTAGAGGTCAACCAAATAAAGAATCATCAAAAGCTGTAAATTTTACTTCTAACCCAAGGGAATTTCAAAACCAAGGAAGCAAACAGGCGGCTTAGTTATATGTATTTTGAGATTTCGATCAATAACTAAACCTTTATTGCGAACAGAACTATTTTCAACAAGACTTGGTACACAGTCAATGGCGGCAAAAAGATATATACTTACATGGTGCCATGGATTCGAATCTTCCTCCACAGGAAACAGAAGTAAAGTCATTACATATATTTAGTGTACTGTCAAACAGCTGAGGGTATGGACATTCATACTGATAGGGATCTAGATCTGGTATCTGGTACTGCTGTGAACAGTTGTAGTATCTTGCACAGTGATTTGGATCCGCTACAAAACCTAAGGGATTGCCAGCACACGGACCAGTAGCTGGAGGCCTTGGTCTGCCTCCTGGGGTTCTAGTTGGGGGCTTAATTGGGGGTGTGGGTCTAGGATCAGGTAAACCGCCTGAAAATAAATATAATTATAATTAAAAGTTCAATTGTTCAGAGAACAATTGCAAGGTCTTTCACCAGTTTTCACAATGCTTTCATCAATTTTTTATCATTTCCAAGATATCGCAATAACAAAATTTCGAATGATGGCCATTTTAAAAATGGCAGACGAAATTTTTTTTGACCATCCACTATTGGAGATCTTTAAAAGAGGAGTATTTTTGCTACACAATGTTTTCATAAATTTTTTATCGTTTCCGAGATATGGCGATAACAAAATTTCGATTGGTGGCCATTTTCAAAATGGCGGACGAAAATTTTTTTTGACCAACCATAAATGAAGATCTTAAAGAGAGAAGTATTTTTACAACACAATGTTTTCATAATTTTGTTTATCGTTTCCGAGATATCGCGGTAACAAAATTTCGAAAGGCAGCCATTTTGAAAATGGCGGACGGAATTTTTTTTTTTGACCAACCATAAATGAAGATCTTTAAGAGAGGAGTATTTTTGCAACACGATGTTTTCATAAATTTTGTATCGTTTCCGAGATATCGCGATAACAAATTTTCGAATGGCGGCCATTTTGAAAATGGCGGACGAAATTTTTTTTTGACTAACCATAAATGAAGATCTTAATGGGAGGAGTAATTTTGCTTCACAATGTTTTATAAATTTCTGATCGTTTCCGAGATATCGCGATAACAAAATTTCAAATGGCGGCCATTTTGAAAATGGCGGACGAATCTTTTTTATTTTTTTTTTACCAACCTTAAATGAAGATCTTAATGAGAGAAGTATTTTTGCTTCACAATGTTTTCATAATTTTTTTTACCGTTTGCGAGATATCGCGATAACAAAATTTCGAATGGCGGCCATTTTGAAAATGGCGGACGAAATTTTTTTTTTCCAACCATAAATGAAGATCTTTAAGAGAGGAGTATTTTTGCTTAACAATGATTTCATAATTTTTTTATCGTTTCCGAGATATCGCGATAACAAAATTTCGCATGGCAGCCATTTTGAAAATGGCGGACGGAAATTTTTTTTTGACCAACCATAAATGAAGAGCTTTAAGAGAGGAGTATTTTTGCAACACAATGTTTTCATAAATTTTTTATCGTTTCCGAGATATCGCGATAACAAATTTTCGAATGGCGTCCATTTTGAAAATGGCGGACGAAATTTTTTTTTTTTGACCAACCATAAATGAAGATCTTAATGAAGATCTTAATGAGAGGAGTATTTTTGCTTCACAATGTTTTCATAATTTTTTTTATCGTTTCCGAGATATCGCGATAACAAAATTTGAAATGGCGGCCATTTTGAAAATGGCGGACGAAATTTTTTTTTGACCAACCTTAAATGAAGATCTTAATGAGAGGAGTATTTTTGCTTCACAATGTTTTCATCAATTTTTTACCGTTTGCGAGATATTGCGATAACAAAATTTGCATATTTAGGGGTCAAAAACGCGTAACCGAGGTCGCGACCCCAAATTTTTTTTTCGCATAACGAAACATCCTGAGGATGAATGGAACATTTTCCCCACATTAGATTTTTGATATCGCTTACGGTTTTTGAGCAAACATGATAACAAAGTTTTCGGTCTTTGGGGAGATAACTCTGTTACTAAAAATAGATCGGTTTCAAGTGGTCAGTGGCTTCCACCCCTCACTAAGCCGAATAATATTCCCAAGTATCAAATTGATATGTCGCGACACTTTTACTCTTTTGGCCGCGGAAAAAAAAAGAATAATAATAATAATCAGAAGAAATACAATAAGGTCTTTCACTTGTGGTGAAAGACCTTAATAAGAATATACATTTGTTATTATGTTGAAAAACTTCTGAGTAGATTTTTTTCGTGTCCAAGTTGCAAATTTCGAAAATGGCCAATGTTCCATTTTTTTTTTATTATTTAAGTCTTATATACCAAACCATTTGTATGTATTTCTGAGATAAGTTGAAAAGGAAAAGAGGATGTTTTTGTAAAGAAATATTATATCAAATAAAAAAAAAGTGTGCAGAATTGAAAGAACACTTTTCACGGGACTTTTATTCAATGGTTTGTCTTATTAAGAAATTCTTGTTTATAAATAGATATGCATTCTTAATTATGAGTGGTTGCACGACTACGACAAGTTGTGTTCTACAATTTATTCTTATGAACTGAATCCAGCAAATTGAAATATCATATTTAAAAAATATCTGTGTCAAGGATATTGTCTAATGCAAAACTTAGTTTTTTTTTCAATTGAAAAGAGACTTTACATTACTTTTATCTCGACATGCTGATCTTACCTCGTAAAAAGGACTTTTACTGTCATGTTAAAGACTTATTCAAAATAAGGGCCTTTTTCTAAAACAGGTTTGTACTTAGCTTTCGAGGCAGTAGTACTTTTTAAAGCAGATGATATTGCATACATAACCGACATTTACAACTACAGAATGCAAATGAAAACGCACAAGTTTAGTAAGAGCTTATTTCGGATTAGAGATTATTTTACATTTAGATAAGGTTTTGGCAGCTTAGTCATGTATTTCTTTATATTTGTTGAATCTATTCAAGAATTTGTTGATTAATACGTTGTTTTCTCTACAAATAACAAAATACCGAAATAATTGTAAATTCACTTCCTGTAAATATCTGAGTCTGCTCAGTGCAGATAAAATCAAAACATTATTTGATTTTTTCCTCTTGAAACTTTTCTTACTGTTATTATTACCATAGCTAACAATGAACTCTTGCAGAGATAATGTTAGGATTATTTTGATTTTTCTTTATTCCAACATAGCCGTCTCCGTTCTTATTTATCGAAAGCCGTTCATCTTAAGACTTCACACAAGGTTACCTCATTTTTCTATTGATTTATCCGAACGGAACACACAATAAGTAAACTAAACTCTAGAACTACAGCTTGTATTACTTTCATGGAGGAACCTTGACTTTGGCATATACATGGGGGTAATAACAAAATCACCGAACAGAATTTGATTAAAGAATTTGCATTTATAAAAGAGACAATTTTTATACATTGCAAAGTAAGACTGAGACAACAGACTCTTATGAAGTATAAGAATAACATAATACTGATGTTACTTTTAATTTAGTTTCTGTATTTGTATATTTCGACAAATTATGTCTCTTCAGTGTAGATCAAACCAAAACATTTGGAAGTTCACGAACCAAAATACTTAAATGTCAATCAAAAACACGTCCTTCAGATTTGACCTACGAGGAAATTTCTGAATTCTTTGAAGGCATATTGGTTCTTTATGAGGTCTTGCCATGTAATCTTTTCAAGTTTTAACCGTTAAAATATGATATGTGCATTTATGATTCTCTTTTATGAATATTGGACACTTACCTGGCGGTCGTTTGGAACCAGTACATCCTCTCAGATTAGCAGAGTAAACATCTCCGGGTGCGCATTCTCTAGTTTCCAGCGTCCTCCCGAGACGACATATTATATATTTACTATCAATGCCAGGAAATGGATTAGCCCCATCGGGTAACGATACACAACTGGGATTTAGACTAGCACAATCTGGACAATTCTGTCCAAAACATTGGTTTTCAACGTATTCACCTTTAAAGAAATCATACCAATGGTTTAGAACCATCAGTTAAAGACAGACAGCTAGGATTTAGTCAATATAATCTGGAAATTTTGCATCAACATTTGTCTTCAACGTATTCACTTATAAATCATACATAAAGTTAAAGTAAGATCCGAAGAGTGGATACAAGTCTTATCCTTTTAAATATAACACAGGTGGATGTTTACAGACAGACATAAAACCAAAGCTTACCTAAACCAAGCCACAACATATCGTCCTTTTTCTTGAAAAAAAAATGTAGATTCTTTTTTTATTTAATGGTTACTGTAATTCCAGAGTACATGACTTATTATGTACAACAAGTACTTTATGGTCATGAAAGGTATTTGTCTCTTGTTTACTTTGGAAAACGTCGTAATGACTTGAATGAGTGAATGTATGCATTGATTGCTTTTGTCTATTTAATACCTATTAGTGCTCATCTGTTCTATATACTTAATAACTTGTTTGATGTTAAACCTTGTGGTATGTGCAACAAACCAATAGCATGTTTATCAAGGAACATGAACTTTTTATATAACATTCAATATCGAAGTCTTTTTAATCTTTTGTAACGTACTGATCAACATTTCTTTTTCTTTTTAAGTACTAGTGTCTAAAAAAAACTTACAAGGTGATTTTGGTTCAATCTTAGATCCACACTGAACATCAGCAAAATCTATACATTTCCTGTAGCGCTCAGAATACAACGTTGGATAACGACATTCGTTTTCATATTTAACGAAGTTTTCACGGGGTGCCTTTAGTTTACAATCGTAATATTTAGAACAAATCTTTGGATGAGCTATCTTTGCATCAATATTTGAAGCACAATACACGTCCAAAGCCACTAAAAATAGAACAAATACAATTTATTAATTCTACAAAACATACACTATTGATTGTCCATCTGCTTTATAACTGTAAAACTGCAACATGAAACATCTTTCACAAATCAACATCGGATTCCTTGGTTGGAAAATCCCCACATGTTTCCTATCTGTGGTAAATTCCCATATGGTTCCATCCAACGGCAAATCCACACCTGATTCCCAAGTAGCAATCCAACCCTGATTCACTTTGAATTGTAGTTTTGGTATTCTGTAATTGTTTTTTTTTATTTCAGAGCTTTCAAATGCTATGATGCAAGCCTGCAGATCTCCGGGGTAGCTATTTGTTAGATATATAGCATTTGGTCACGTTCTCCGCATGAAATTTATTCTAATAAAAAATACTGATTTCCGTTAATTATGTAAAGTTTGGTACAGAAGAATTTCTGTACGAACTTGAAGCCAGAAAGCACTAATACATCTGTTCTGAGTGTTCCCCGGAACTTTAAAAGACCAAAACGGTGCTACAACTCGTTGTTCATAGATTCTATTGTTGTTAGACGTTTACATTAACTGTTTAAGTTCATCATTTCTATTGAAAGAATTTTTATTTTAATATTGAACATTCCCTTCTTCCACTGAAAACCCGATAGTGGAAATTACTATTTATTTTTCGTTCCCGGTACTTTCAGATTTATACCCTGTGCCGACTTACAAGACATTTAAACATTACAATATACCGGTGGTAGTTATTTTAAACCTCAGTTTTTATAGGGGTTCACACTGCTATTGCCTTAGTTTTGTGACGTTCTTGTTCTTTTTTGTTTATTTGTTTTGTCTTTGTCATACTGTCTCAAGTCGTGTTGCTGTGAATTGCCGTGATTTTGGATTTTTGGTTTTAGAATTTCCCCTTTCCTCGTTCTTGCGTCGGTATTCGTTTGCCGATGTATGTAAGCTTGTTTTTCATCTGTTTAATTGAAGTTCTAATTTTTCATCTGTTTAATTGAAGTTCTAATTTTTCATCTGTTTAATTGAAGTTCTGCACGATATGAAAGTCGATTTATGCATGTTTATTTCGCTGACAATAAAAAAATGTGTCAAAAATTACGTCAAGATTCAAAAGGTAAATGCTTAGGTGCACCGACTTGCAAGACTGCATCGTATATACTTGAGTCAAGGTGCATTTGTATTTTAAACAATGGCTATAGAATACCGAAGGAACATAGGATGTGGTCATTACAAAAATCAAAATCCAGAGACATGGCATAAATGATAAAACGTAAAAAAACAAGGACATGAGACAGCCACAAAGTACGGAATTTAACTAGTTTAAACATTCTATGAAAAAGAACATACTTACTTGGGTCAAGTTCTCTGGTACATTTGTTTGTAATGGGGTCATATATTCTGTCTTTTCTACATGATTTCATTGAAATGGTTTTGTTGTTCTTGCACATTAGATAATACTCAGTAAGTAAGCGGCCAGGGAACGGTGCTGGTCCATTTGGTTGTCCGACACACCCTGGTTGTTCCGTTTCACACGATGGACAATTAGGACCGACACATTGATTTAGTTTGTAATCACCTGAAAAATATGATATCACAGAATTCATTTGTAGAAGTGTTTAACTCTATGGTGATGTGTGTCAAATCACCACAGATTATGAAATGTTCAGTCGATTTAATATCTCCGCGCAAGAAATTTAAAATAAGAATTATAATTTGGTGGGACTGTTCGACCTTTTGGCATGAATATTAAGAAAGAGTTTATTTTATAACCCTATTTCTTATTGGAATTACACGTTTGTATAGTACAGAATATAAATGTTTTTGTTTTCTCCTTTGATTATTTCTAGGATTGCGTAAGACTTTTACGGGTACTTTTTGTTACATGTCATTTTGTCATTTGGTTTATTTTTTTCTCTGTTTTGAATCATCTTTATGTAAAGACCCCGTCAGCCGAAACGTTGGGCATTTTGTCATTTTTTAGTAGTTTTGTCATAAATGCCATAAAGTTGAAATGCGCATATGCAGAAATTAAATTCACAGTAACTTCGGTATTTAGTTATTAGACTTTTGTACACTTTTGCTTTTGTCTTACCTACGATATAATTTCATTTTGTTTATAAAACAAAAATTGTGTAGTAGATTTACCATCCACAATTACAAAAAAAAATTTGGCTCTCTGTGAACTTTGTAAGTATTGGTAGGTCCTTTTTTAATTCAATTAACGTTTTAGCTCTTGGTGTGTAAAGGGGATTTGAGGAGGTTTTTTTTTTTTTTTTTTTTTTTTTTTTTTTTTTTTTTTGGTGAGATTCCCAGTGTTGGTGTTAACAAGGAATTACACATCAAATGTAAAATGAGGGTCTAGTTGCTTCGTGTAACAGATCCCCGACTATCGTGCAACAATACCTGTTTTTATAAGAGTTGCTTAGAAAGCAGAAACCAGGATATGAAAACGTTCTGCTTAATACTTAAATTATGAAAAGTACTGCTAAATACTTGAATAATGAAAAGAGTATATCAAGATTATATTTATGAGAAACATTCGGGACATACAGTGGTCTAATTATATTTAGTTTTTATGACACATGATGATCATTAAAAATTTGTTTATAATTAACTTACAAGCAGTAACAGGTCTATATCTTCCTTCACATTCCACATATTTGTAGTCATCACATGTTAATGTATCTTTGTTAAACAGCTGTGGGTAAGGACATTCTTTAAGGTAGGGTTGTTTGTTGTTTCCAAAATCTCCACAGTCATAATACATCGCACAGTTCCCTTCGTGTACAAGTTTAGCTCTGGGATAATCAGGGCAGTATGTATCTACCACATCTGAATTATTTAAAACAAATTATTGAGAATTTAAATACACAAAACAACTGTCACAGAGGAAATTGTATAACTTCTCCAATAACTCAGATGATACAACAAGCTTATACACTCACAACACCAATATTTGCAAGTTGAAAAAACGAATGAATTATTCTATGAAAGAGTTCCTTCACTCACACAACAATATGTGTCAAATGAAAGCATTTTTTTGGTGAAAGGGCTTCTTTACTCACAACAACAATGTGTATCATTTGAAAACAAATATTATTAGTCTGTGAAAGAGCTCATTCGCTTAAAACAACAATTGGTCTCCATTAAATACAATTACTGTTTTATGAAAGAGCTTCTTCACTCACAACAACAAAATGTGCCAATCGAAAACCAATTTAATTTAGTTATCCTTTGGAAAAGCCCCTCCACCTTAAACAACAATAATTGCTTATTAAAAACAAATTTTAGTTATTCTGTGAAACAGCTCTTTTGCTCAAAACAACAATACATGAAAATAAATTTAATTATTCTGTGAAGGAGACACTTCACTCAAACCAACAATATGTGCAAATAGAAAACTGATCTAATTATTCTGTTAGTTATTATCATTTAAATTATATTTTTACATTGACATCTTAGGTATAAATTTGATAATATATTTGATTCATTTTATTCAGAACACATTTCAATGCAAAGCACAAGAATTAACGATTATATTGAGGTGGAATTAATTTCTTTAAAGGATTACTATTGCTTAGATTCTTAAAATATTAAAGATTCAAGATGAACACTTGTTATGAAAAATCACATAAAAAGTAAAGTAGAAATGTGATTGTTTCCACGCAAAACGACGTACGAAAGCATCATAACAAAGAATATAAAAATAGTGCTTTGGATTTGGTATTCATATTGAACCACTGATTCTTCTACGGTTGAGGTAAAGAGATGAAAGCCCTTGATAAATAGACGCAGACGTAACGTAGCAGAGGACACGACTTATCTATTATCAATATTATCAGCAATTTTAAGACAAAAATATGGCGCCAATGCATTAATAGTCTGTCACTTGTGAATGATTGCTAAATACACAATAGTTACATGAAGACCTTAGAAAGTACAAAATAATTATTTCCAAACATGTAAGATGCTTCGAATATTCAAACCATTAAATGTTATTTCAGCAAATGTTGCAAAAGTTCCACGGAAGATTTGTTAGCAACACTTCAAAGGGTATGAGTGGTTACCAAAACATAGGAAAAGCGACTAAGTAGAGCAATACACAGCACACATTTGCTTGCGTTACTTCGAACTCCTTTCGTGTAAATATTCCTTAAAATATTTTGATATTTTGAAATTTATTTCTTCGTCGAGTGGTCATATAAAACGTAGAAAAAAGAGTAAACGCAGCACACATTTACCTGCCATACTGTGAACTCTTATCGCATAAATATTCCTGAAAATATATTTGTATTCTTGTTCACGACCATTAAGTACTGGTTATAAATATTAAATCATGCTATTGTCAAATATAACTAACATTTCGACTTTAAAAAACATCATTTATGTTACCCTTGTACCAGTACTATATATAGAATTATTGTAATATTCCCCTACGCTATATAATCCCAAGTTATATCAAGATATGTTCATATACAAAAGCAAGCTTCATAATAAGCAGACTATAGTTGTACGTTAAGCTTGATGAGAAAGTCCTAGTGTATACAGTATATTCAATAATTCTACATTATGATAGGTGAAAAAGGAGAAATGTGGTAACTTATAGTTAAACTGAAAACTGAACACATCCCCATGAAACACATAAGGTCACGTGTACTTTTTACTGAAAAATAATAATCGTTTAGATCGGGCGACATAACTTTTACCTA
>MJUU01053058.1:12001-34394 GCA_002080025.1 Modiolus philippinarum | reverse complement strand
AATGTTTTTGTTTTCTTTGAATAAGCCCTTGTAAAAACTTGGCCTCGTACAAGTAAAGGAAAAGGTCAGCTAAAAGCGGCGCACAGTTTGTTCCCATAGGAATCCCTATCGTCTGTTGGAAAACACGACCTCCAAATTCGACAAAAATATTGTCGATCAAAAATTCTAACATTTTGATTACGTCAGTCTCGGTGTACTTCTTATTTGAATCGGTGTGGTTCTTAACAAAATATGTCTTGTCTTTCCCAATAACTAAATAGGTGTATCTGCGTTCTCCATCGTTGAACGACGAAACGATTTTAAGATATCGTTTAATATAAAAACAGATAAAATAAATAAGGGGTAGCTACTTTTTTATTCTATATATACAATACAAAGCCTGCTTCCTTAATTTACACTGCTGTATACATATTCTAGATATTCACAAATAACTTACAGTTATTATATTCTAGCCATGGAAATAAAAGATGTGTACAATAACAATTATTATTATAAAATATTTTTTTAATTTGAAAAGATTTTTCTTGCATCACCTGAGAATTAAACACCATATTTTATAGTATCTGAATTAAAAACAAAAGATTGAAATTAATTACGTGAGTATGTCCAACCGGAAAAAAGGGTTGAAGTTGATAGAGAGGAAAAATGTGATTAAAATGATTATCAATTATCATAAAAAAAACAGAGCAAAAAACCATAATTAAGTGAGAATCACCATAATTAAAGGTAACAACCAAAATGTAGAATTAAAATTTGTCATTTTTTGCTTAGAGTAATAACAATGATTGAAATATATTGTAAACGCTAAAAAAGTTTAGTTAATACCATTTAGTTTAAGTAGTTTCCTAATATGAAAAGTGACATATCTATACGACAATAAAATCATTCACTACAAAATTTCACAATAATGTCTTATAATAGAGTCAACATGTGACAACCCTGCAGAATACAAATTTTCAATTAAAACATCGCATTTCGTAATTACGAACGTATTGTAGCATGCTTTGATGTTCGTTATCTTTTGATTATTTTCCAGATCTATGCATTTCTGAGTGACCCATTTGTCCAAGTAGGTATTTTCGGATAGGTCATTGTCACATCCAATTACATAGATCATGGCCCTTAATTACATATTTATTGTTGCGCAAATACGAAAATTACTCGGAACTAACGGATGGCATATGGGTTGAAAGAAAATGTAGTGCTGGAGTGTATGCTTCAATTTAATGTTAAATATATTATTCATGATTTTATGTTTTGTTATCTCAAATTATAAATATATTTTTGTATAAAGACAGAAAACAAATATATTCAGTGAGCTCCTGACACTCTTTTCAAGTACTAGTACTTGGTGATACTCTAAAGAATTATTCACACAGTAAGACACATTTCAACTAAATATTTTGATCAAACCAAGTACATTTGTATACTGCTGTTAGTGACAAATAAAATATGTAAAGTATGTTATTTATTTCATCGTTTAATTTTTCATCTATTTTTTTAGAGCGAGAAAATTCATGATACAGGGTTTGTTGGCTGATCATTTCGTCAGTATAGGGCTAAACATTTCTTGTTAGATCAGGAAATTTCGCTAGTCAAAACAGAATTTTTAGCATAAATTTTCTAACTGAAAACTGTTTTAAAGCGTGGGGCAAAAAAGAATGATAAAAATCTGCAAGTTTGTGTGTCACTTTTAATTTCACAGTAACTTCGGTATTTAGTTATTTAAAATCCTAATATTGCCAGTTCCTCATTGGAAATATTAATATATTCAATCAGAATCCCAATGATAAAATAAATCTAAGGGATAATTATTCACTATTGCAAAACTATTAGCAATGATAAATAAATATATGTACTCCATACAGACCCCCGATGATGGATGAGATTGACAATAACATGCCAGGTATGGCATATTTTACAGTTACGTCCAATATAATTACAGTTACCCAATCATTACACCAAATTTCATTCAAATTGTTTTACAGTCATGACCCTTATTATTGCGAGGTACGAGTAAAAAAATCTTATGAATCCTTCCAATTATGTGATGCGATTTCATGAAAACAGATACTTATCTATATTTCATTTAATATCATTAATTAAGTTTAAAAAAAACATCAATTAAGTTATCCTTTTCACACTGCTAGTGCTTTAGTTCGTGACATATTTTGTTTAATTGTGTTTCGTCTATGTTATTTTGTCTGCATTTGCGTTACATATAAATCACTGTGTTTTTATATATTTCTGTTTTGAAATTTCCCCTTTTTCTGTTTTTGCTTCCTTATTCGTTTGCCAATGTATTTCTGTTCCTTTTTATGTGAATGTAACCATGTTCAGAATATGTTATACGTGGGAAATATCATTTGTATAAACAAACAAAGAAAGGATATGGAGTAAATGTACATGAGACAAAGTCTCTACAAATACATGGTATATCCAAGCAAATGAAACATATTTTTCCGAGAATCGACAAACCCGATGAACATGTTAAACAATTTTTGAAAATTAAATATATTAATAAAGGGATTGATTTGATTGATATTGGAAGCATTTTCCGGGACCCTGATATTCAAAAACTNCGTAATTGAGATTTTACATAAAAAAATTTGTGTGTATATATATTTAAAAGATTATTAAGTTTTTGGTCAACCAAGGAAAAACACGTTATAAATGAAATATAATAATTTGCAATTCAAATTTTTAATTACTTTCATAATTCATATTTCTTCATTTTAACAATAGAATGTTTTCTTTAAAATGGATTGTCTAATTACAACGGCAGATTAATGTCTACTTTTCGTGATTTTTTGTATATCATTAAAATATTAAGTAATGGTTTATATAACAAAAATATGTGTTGTCTAAAAATCGTGTGGTGACTTCCGACATTTTATGCAAAAATCACGAATGCAAAATAAATTTCAGCTCTCATAACCCATGTTTAGATCACGTGACTTATATATTTGAAATTTGTAGCACTTTCGAATACAAATTTGATATTCACCTATTGGCTCATAAATTTCTAATGAGATCTCTAAAACTTTAAATTTGACCCCTTTCGTTTGAAGATTTGTCAGTTGTACATGCACTCCGCTATAAAAACGAGGATAAACTGGGGAAGACATGCCCCGTACAAGGTGCACTCTGCTATAAAAACGAGGATTAACTGGGGAAGACATGCCCCGCACAAGGTTTAAATTTGAATTTTGTTTGTTGGTAATGCAATTTGTGTCTGTTAATGACAACCCCACAAAATACATGTTGAGGGTTCTATACGATAGCTTCGAAGTTTCTACAAGATACAAGTTACTATGACCAAGGTAAATAATTTGTTAGAATAAATGGAAATCAAAATCCTGACCACATTTTGATTAAAGTACAAATAGTCAGCAAAAAATAAGACTTTTCTGGGCTTAAAAATTGTGGTGCTACAACAAACCATGTATCCTCTATGACAAATCCCCAAACATTACTGAGTTTAACATTGTATACATGTTTCAGAGAAATACACTAATTGTAGGTTTTTACTGTTATCTTCAGTTTTTAATAAAAAAACACCATAAAAACTGTAGGAGGAGTTACCCACACAAACTGTGCACCCTTCATGTCATATTCTCTAAAAAAATGATTTAAATCAACAATAAATCTTTTTTAGTAAAATGCACCAAAATCAAAACCATTATCAAAGGGCACATTAATATATGTACAAATAATCTTTCTATCATAAAAACTGTAGAAGTTCATGGGAGAACAAACTCATGAGTTTGTCTTTTATTGCAGTGTGGAGTTGGTAAAACAATTCCCCGTGGTAGAGATGTATGCTCTTTATTTTTCTTAGATATGGTGTACTTGTACATGAGATAATATCTCATGTGTACACTTTGTTCAATTACTATTTTCTAAATTTATGTAAATTCTGAATTCGAAGGATTAACTCCCACCATCGTAGTTTTGTCCTTAGCTATATTTGATGTTACTGATTATTTGGATTTCGTTTGGTTTTATGCATTTTAACATTTTTTGAAATTATGGATTTCCTTTGTTTGGGTTCTAGTGCTGCTGATGAGGAATAAATTTCCGAAATGACCATACAGCTCATTCAAATTATTGTAGTTGGAGTTAACATATGTGTTATGGTCTCATGTTCATTTACTCCATATCCTTTCGAAAATTTTTAATTCAGGAGTTTGTCTTTTATTGCAGTGTGGAGTTGGTAAAACAATTCCCCGTGGTAGAAATGTATGCTCTTTATTTTTCTTAGATATGGTGTACATGTACATGAGATAATATCTCATGTGTACACTTTGATCAAGTACTATTATCTAAATTTTTGTAAATTCTAAATCCGAAGGATTAACTCCCACCATCATAGTTTTGTCCTTAGCTATATTTGATGTTACTGATTATTCGGATTTCGTTTGGTTTTATGCATTTTAACATTTTTTGAAATTATGGATTTCCTTTGTTTGGGTTCTAGTGCTGCTGATTAGGAATGAATTTCCGAAATGGCCATACAGCTCATTCAAATTATTGTAGTTGGACTTAACATGTTATGGTCTCATGTTCATTTACTCCATATCCTTTCGTAAAATATTTGTAGTCTTTTTTGACAAAATTGCAAAACTTGCTAAATTCAACAATGTATATTTTTCGGAAAAATACACCAAACTAAAAATAATACTTTAATGGGTGTACAAAGGATCTCAAAATCAACTTCCAACCATAAAAACTGTAGGAGGTATTGACTGGACAACATTTGTACCCTCTCTAACAAAATTCAAATTCAATACAAAAGGTACATTTTCAATATCTGTACACAAAGAACAGCAAAATACTTGCCATTGTAAGCAGCAATATGCTAAATACTAACAAACAAGAAGACGATGAATATTTAAATCAATTCAAATGCTCAACATCTTATGGTAAAATATTCGCATTTATATTTCGGGTCATCACGCGTTATGAACGTCCTACCACCTCATGTCAACCATGAGTAGTGAGCTACTGTAATGATAGCCTGTTAAAATTCATTCTTTGGCATTTCGTATTTATTATTTATTGATGTTATGTAAATAATTTCGATGTTTAGTCATTCATCTAAATTTGCTGTAAATTTTACTTCCATGCCTTTGAAACAGCAAAAACTATTGTCCCGAGGTGATGGAAATGACCTGTGAACTGTTGCTTGAGGTCAGAGGCCAAAGGCAACAGTTCGGAAGTCATTTCCATCATGGAGGGACAATAGTTTTGCTATTTCCTGAAACGGGGCATGAAATAGCTGTTTTATTAACTTATATAAATAATTAAAACATCTTACATATAAATAAATTTTATGCATAGGTAAGATTTGAAGTGACGCATGGAACAGTACGTCCGGCAAACGGTATTTCGGTTAACTGTTCCACCGGCCGACACTAAAATTTTCATAAACATAGGTTAAAATGTAACATATGAAAAAATGCAACTAAAAGTTAATAATAAGTAATGAAGTTCTCCGTTCCCCGTTTCAGTGGTGATGTGGATATGTTTACTTAGAGTTGTGTATCGTACCTCTCAAGCATTCAAGTGCTTATGTCAAAGCACAAAAAAAAAGAATGATAAAAGAGTGGGAAAACGTATGTTAATTAAAGTGTCCTATTGAGACAATAGTTTTCAGAACTATTTGTGAAGATCTATAATTAAAAGTGCTAATAAGTCATAATTCTGCATTTAATTCTATATAGCAAATGCATACTGAGGCATGTGAATAATAGCTACATTAACATCAAGGGCTAAAATTACTCCGTATCCCTTATTTTTACATAACACGTGCGTGTGTAAAAGTATATATGTTATATCTACATAATTATATGGCTAATGGTAAGAATTTTACTTTAAAGTTTTTTTTTAACATAAATATACAGAATCAGTTATCACTCCAGACAGATTGTGCCGCATGTGTATGGTCGGAGTATATTGTTCATATTATCAACTGATATATATATATTTTTGCAAGAGGATGGAAGTCTTAAAATAATTGTTAACTGTATAATAATAGTGTAACACTTGTTATTTCTGTTTGTTACGGCTTTTTGTAGTACCCACCTTGAACTGACGGACACGGCGAGCGTCCATCTTCGGGCCACATACATGTTTTATGTTTAAGGTTAAAGTATAAATTTGCCGGACACTCTATCCAAAATGTCATTTTAATACCGTTTCCATTCATACAATGAACATATCCAGAACAGTCCCATGGAATGCCAACATATACATCTTTTCCTGAACAAAAGTCATTAAATTGAGGGTAGCGTCCACGTTTTAGTTTAGCGTCAATTAATCCACAGAAAACAATCCATGTAAATATTGTCAATTGTTGTAGTTTCCATGGAAACATCCTGTATCTGAAATGAACAAAATAGCACAATCAAGTGTTTCATTTCAAATACCAAAGTTACTGCACAGAGTAGTGACTGTTATAACTGACCAGCACATAAATAATTTAGAAATGCATGACAAAAGTAAAATTTGATATATTACTAGGAGCATAGGCGTGTCTTTGGTAAAAAAATAAAGTCTCTATCAATATATGGTTAAAATCAAGCAACTGAACAACACTTTTATTGTTGTTTTTTCGTGTATGTTTACCACCAGACATGTGCCTATCTCTTTCGACAGCGCCTTTCTGTTTGGTGATAACGGATTGTATTTTTCCATGATTATAAAACTGGGACAGTACTATTGTCCATTGTCTATGACCTAACTAGTAGTTCAAAAGGACTTCGATTGTTTCATTAGAGGACAAACATCAAGTCTCCAAAATCTTTATTCAATATATCTTGCTGAAGGACTATACCAGTTGATCATTTAAAAATACAAAAATACCGAAGTTGCCTAAAAACTATAAATTCCGTTATGGTGTACACGTGTTTCAAGGAGTAACCTATCATCGGCAGAATTAAAATCAAATAATATGGAAAGCTATAAACCCAAGGAGTAAAAAAAAAAGTAAATAATTACCAAAAAATATCGAAATAGGAGGCAAAACCCAGTACCAAGGATATCTACCGAGTGCCATACAAGGAATGAAGCCTCAGTATTTTCAAGGAGTTTGAATATTGACAAAAACAGTAAATTTCTATAAAACGCCATGTAAATTTTTCATGTCAGACAAGTCTTGACTATTTGGCTAGTGAATACCCTCGGGGACCTCTCGTCCACCAGCAGTGACATCGACCGAAAATACCGAAGATGCATAAAAACTGTAAATTCCGTTATGGTGTACATGTGTTTCAAGGAGTAACTTCTCATCACCAGCATTAGAATCAAATAATTTGGAAAGCCATAATCCCAAAGAAGTCAAAAAAGAAGTACGCATTACCAAAAATATCGTAAAAAGGAGGCCAAATCCAGTACCAAGGACATCTACCGAGTGCCATACAAGGAATGAAGCCTTAGTATTTTCAAGGGGTTTGAATTTTGATAACATTAATTTCTATTAAATCAAACCAACAGTTTACTTAAATAGCTAAATTGGTAACGCAATAGGGAGTAGCAGACCGTTAAAATGGTAGACAATCGATAATTACAGTCTTTTATTAGGGCGTTGGTGCAACATTGGGATGGTGTCTCTAGGGTAGCAGATCAGTAGATATAAAATATCGGTTTCACAAATGAGAACGAGGGTAAAGTCATACCGAAATATTTCATAACAATAAAGTGATATTTTGTTTTATAATTTTTGCAGAGCCTTTTTTAACTTTTGGTTGTTAACTATTTTGTAGGTTTTTAATTAAAACCCCCGATTTATGTGGGAGAATACTGTGATGAGGGTGTTCTTTCGTCCGTTCGTTCGAAATCTTAGAGCATCTTTATGGGTTTACTAAAATGCACACAGATGACAGTATTAGAGGCAAGGAATACATCTATAAAATTTTTGGGCTCAGGGCGTTAAATGTCAAGGTTGCAAATACTCAAAGAAAATGAATATTCAGCCCAAAAATTGGTTCCCGGGTCATAATTTTAAAATAGCTGTGTGGAATTGACTGACACTTACAAAGATGTAAACGAGGACACCTGTTGAGTTTGAACTCAGTAGGGCAAATGTCAATGTCACTGACACTTTTACAGATGTACACATTAGAGGTACGATGACACCTGTTGAGTTTGGACTCAGTAGGGCAAATGTCAATGTCACTGACACTCGTACAAATGTAAACATTAGAGGTACGATGACACCTGTTGATTTTTGACTCAGTAGGTGAAAGGTCAACGTCACTGACACTTATACAGATGTAAACATTAGCGGTACGAGGATACCCGTTGATTTTGGACTCAGTAGTCAGTAGGTCAGACGTCAAATGTACAGATATAAACATGAGAGGTACGAGGACACCTCAGTAGGTCAGAGGTCAATATCACTGACACTTATATACAGATGCAAACATAAGAGGTAGAAAAGGCACCTATTGATTTGGACTCAGTAGGTCAAAGATAAACGGGACTGATACTTACAGAAATTATAAAAATTCGATGCCTAACTTCAGAATGGCTTTATTCATTCATTTAAACTTACACCGGATAGAAAAGTTAGGCTCGGAAGGTTAAAAGTCGACGTCAAAAAATACTAACAGAAAGGAAAAATTCGGTCAGAAATCATGCTAAGCACATCTTCAATTTTCATTAAATGGAAAAATACTTCCTATTACAAAATGTCACAAACATTTGGGGATTACATTTAGCTGCGATGCTAAATGGAATGTACATCTAGAAAATATAGTATCTAGTATTTCAAAACTTTCGAATGTTCTTCGGAAACTTAAATACAGTTTATCGAGAAAAAAGTTTAGAAAAATTGTATTTGGAATATATAAGGCCTATTTTTGAATATGTATGCGAAGTTTGGAACATCTGTGGGACTGGGAATGTCAATAAACTTGATCAGCTTCAACTGGAGGTTGCCAGAATTGTAACTGGTCTGCCGATTTCTACTAGTTCATTGTTAATTTACAATCTCAGTTGGCGAATTATGTCTTCCAATACGCAATGTCAACTCCAATCGAACTTAGAAAATAAAATAGTACTTATAAAGTCCCAGGTTATTATGGCACAGGCCCAAGGAAGCTGAATATAATATTAACACAGCTTCGAGGCTCTGCTTCATTTTTTGATTATGATATGTATAGAGTAAATATAATTCCCAACCCGTCATGCCGATGTGATGCTGCACGAGAGGACTCCTGTCATTTCTTTTTTTATTGTCCAAACTACAATCAAATACGAGATATTTTGTATCAAAGTCTTGACTGGTTACCGAATGATTTTGTAATAGACCTCCAACTCTTGACTTGTGGTAACCACAATCCTACTAATAATGAAAGTGAAAAAATTTTCAAGAATGTGTATAAGTATATTAAAAGGTCTGAAAAATTTCTAATTGTTTGAAATGCCGCGTGAACACCACACACACTCACCCACACCAACATTTGATTTTTTACGTATTCTCTTTCTTTTCGTTCATATAATTGTATTATACTTATCTTGTATTTTTGTATGCATGCTCTTTCTACATTATTGTATTAAATTGTATTTTGGAGAAGACTTCATAAGTTGGATAAACTTGTGTCTTATCCTTTTTGTATTGAATTGCAAATAAAATATGTTCAAAGAAAAAAAATTCTGTCGAATTATTGGTTTCCGTGGCATAACTGCAGAAGACCTTTTTATTTGAATAAAATTAGCATAGACAACATTGCAGGTAAGGAAGTCACCTATTACAGTTCAAGGTCACACATACTCAACAGAAAATAAAAATTGCGAAAAATTGGTTTTACTTGAGAATGCTTTTGAATAAAACTTATGCAGATGACAGTATTATAGGTAAAGACACTGGATTTGGGGTCCAGTAAGTCAAATATCAAGGTCACAAATTCGAAATTTTTCCGGTGGTTTCCCCCTTTTTGTCTCATGGACTTCGGCTCTTATCAACTCTGTTCGGTAATTTTGTCATTACCCCGCATTCTTGAAAGAATATGAAAATTGGGTCCAAACATTTGTTTCCGGAATTTAATTTCAAAATAACCTGATGGATTTGAATAAATCTGACACAGATGAAGGAGTGAAAGTTAGAAAGACATCTATTAAATCTTGGCTTCAGTAGGTCAAAGGTCAAGGTCACAAATAACAACAGAAGCAAATTTTGTAAAAATACATCTTCAGAATGGCACTATGTATGTGAGGAAAAAATGACTACCGGGGCATGACTTCAGACCGCTTTAATGGATTTGAATGAATTTTTTAGAGTTAACAATAGTAGAGGTGAAGAAGACATGCATCGATATTGAGGTCAGAAATTAAAAGTCAAGGTCGCATTCATCTACAGAAATACGTTGTAGTTTTTTTTTTTTTTTTTTTTTTTTTTTTTTTTTTTTGTTTGTTTTTTTTTTTTGTACAAAGATTTAAGCTGCTTTTATTCACGAAACTTACACTTATGGAATCAAGTGGGGAAGGGGGGATATGGAGATATATCTGAGGATTTGTGTTTTTGTATAAAACTGATATCGATAATTTTTATAAATTCGTCCACTAACAACGCCAAACACGGACGAAGAGTCAGCGTTTGATTATTAAAAGCCGAAAAGTAGGCACAGTTAACAAGATGCAGACTTTTTAGTGTCTATGATAATAACATACCGAGGTTACTGTGAACTTAGCTTATGCATATGGCCATTTCAATAACTTATGTCTCGTCCATAAACTCAAATATGTGTAAACGAAAATCAGCTGAGAACAGAGCTATGCAAGAGGGAGATACGTCTTAGTTTTAAATAATATTTTCCTCAATTTAGATATTGCGAATGTCCAGATAAAATCATTTTTCGGGCCAGCATCGAGGTACTGGCTACTCCCATGGGTCGGCGACTTCCCTCGGTGTTTAGCAGTAAACCAGCAGAAGCGCCGACCCGGTGATAATAAATAACAAAAAAAACGAAGTTACTGTGAATCAGCTTTTTCACAACTTATGAATATAAGGTATTTGTATATAACAAAATGTCGAAGTTACTGTAAATTGAGTATTTGAGGTTTGTATGAGGTATACTTGGGATTGTTACATGTTTGTATTTACAGCCATAGTGGGTGTTTGTTTACATGTTTGTTTGTGTATAATGTTGTCAAATAAGATTGAAACAGACATTTTATCAAATGACATTTATTATTAATTTACAAGAAATCAATAAATATAAAAATATTTAACAAAGATCGTTTGTTTTTGTGGTGTTACTTATTTCTCATGGTTATGTCCAAATATAGTGTATTAGATGTGTAGTTACACCACAATTAATTGTTGTTACAATAAACAATCGCCTGACCAAAACTATTTGTGAAAAAACAAGGTAACGAATCCTATACTGGAAGTTAAATAAAAATAAATGACGGAGCAAGAAGTATAACAATTACCAATATGCAGCAACTTTCTACAATGATATTCTTATGTGGTCAGAGCATGGAGTTATCAACATTATTATACCTCCATGGTCAGAAGAAGTACAATTGAATTTACAGTGGTAGACTGAAACATCATTGAACATAAGAACTGATACATCGTTACACATCGAAGTGATTTAAAAATGTAAAACAACAATAAATAAACTAGTATAAATTGTGTTTGGATGCAAACACACCAACTCCTTTATCAGAAATTAACTGCTAAAGATGAGATCGGCTCATTCTATAGAAGTTTACTGTAAAATTTCACCCTAAACTCTTTTGATTCTCCCTTCTATTTGTCCATTTTCATGGCAACAGCCATCATTTCTAGGTTTTATAGACCAGGAACCGATTCTGCATATGTTAGGCAACCTTCCTGTAAAATTTCATCCAATTCTGAAAAATTTTGCTTTTCCTGCCTTTTTGTCCGTTTCCATGGCAACAGCCATCATTTCTAGGTTTTATAGACCTGAAACCGATTCTTCATATGTTAGGCAACCTTTCTGTAAGATTTAATCCAATTTCAAGCACTTTTGAATTTCTCGCTTTTTTTAGCGTTTCCTTGGCAACGAAAGCCATTTTGAACGTTCTGAATATAATATGCAAAACTTCAAATGCTGTTCCAATTTCTCACCAAGTTGCAATACTCTAGCTCTGAAAATCTCTGAGAATTGGACAGACAAAAATGAAGTGATTTCCCCGCCCTTTTTTCCGTTTCAATGGCAACAGTCCCATTATGAAATTTCCAAGACCTAAAGGACCATCATGGCATCAGAATTTGTCGTCCTGAGAAGTTTTATGAAGTTCCGAACACACGTGCAAGAAATTGTTTTGACAAACTTGAGATGGAAACGGTAGAAGAATAATAAAAATAATAAACACCGTAAAAACAAAAAGTCTCCTCCAAACTTCGTTTTGGACACTTAATAATTGATATATTTTTTCAGAGTTGCTTCAGAATTGTTCCATTGCTTAGTTCTCCCATGTATTTGTAAGGACATTGTCTCATATGCATTTACTCCATATCCTTTCATTGCTTAAAAACATGATGTCTGAAAAAAAAGATTTTCTTCGTGTTATTTTGATTTTTCTTGGTTGAATTCATCAGAGATATATCATTATAAGTCTCTGAATTCATATAATATATTAATTCATATTTTTTATATTTTTTTATGCCCCCAGATCGAGGATCGGGGGGAATATTGTTTTTGTCCTGTCTGTCTGTCTGTCTGTCTGTTTGTCCGAAACTTTAACCTTGGCTATAACTTTAGAACTATATAAGGTAGACTTTTGATACTTGGCAAGTGTATAGGTCTAGTCAAGACGACCATAAATATGCAAAAAAAAATTAGGTCAAAGGTCAAAGGTCAAGGTCATAGGGGTTCAAAAGGGGTAAAATTGGGAATCTGGGGGCATATGTAGTGTTTCACAAACACATCTTGTTTTCTTTTGTAATTAAGTTTAATGAGGATAATAATGTTAAACCAGATATGTGGTTTTATATGTAAATAACATACATATACATTTGAATACAATGTCTTATTTTTTGTTTCAAAATCTACGTTATTTAAAACGTCATCATAAACATAAAAAGCGACGAAACAAATAACTTTTATAGTGAAACCTTTGTTTAGAAAAGTCGATTTACATAACTGACTAATATTTAAATACAAAATGGACGTTTTTTTCCTACAAAGCCCCTGTAGATGTCACATAAAAATAAACGTGAGTTATAATAATTAGCCAAACCACATTGTGTGTTGTCTTGGACTCTATATTGCTGTCACTTTATTACTTAACCTCAAAAGATGTGGTCTGTAAAACCATTCAGTTTAATAAAATAAACAACCATTCCCTACAAAGGCAGACCATCTTCATAAACTGGTGACAGACGACGCCATTTTATTTCTTTTTAATTTATGTATTTATGATCAATACGAACAAAAAGCAAGTTGCAAGTTGTTGGGTATTTTTCTTGTTTCTCAGTGAAGTAAGTACCGAACCGTCAGTCTAAAAAAGAATAATCCAAGGACAATGGCAACAATGGAAAAACAGACGAACAAACACATAACATGAGAACGGCACAGGAAATAAAAAATGAACACATAAGCAAATACAAGACCCAATAAAAAAACATGGGTGATATCAGGTGCATCGGTAGAGTAAGCATCTCCTGCTTCTTATAAGACACCCGCCGTATTGAACATGTAACCTCCGGTAGTAAATTCGAATCCGATAGGGAAAAATAAACTCTAGTGGCAAAGAGAAAGATCTGTTGTCATCTGGGAAACAGATATTCCATGGCGGTTCACAAAATCGAGATGTCGACTGTAAAATTTCTATAGTTACGAGTTCAAGTTATGGGTAACATACCCTTGTTTAAGTAGCCTATTTGTGAGCAACCGAGCTCTATCCGGATAGTTAATGTATCGACCACAGGCCCTTTAGTAGTGAATGAGTTGGGAGATGTAAACTCCATATGCTGGTGCTTTTGGAATATTGCTACAAAGAAAGGGGAAGTTTTCTATTGGAAAGATGTCACCGTGTTTGTCACACAGCCTTTATTTGTTGTGCGTTTCTGCTGTCAATTTCAAGGTAAAGGTCAAGGAACGAGGCTGATGTTGAAGTGTCTGTAATTTCGAGCTCTTTTGGATAGATAAGATGAAGAAAACCACTAAAGCGAGAGTTGTTAAGTGACGAAATATCATCTTTATAATGGAAGCTGAAATTAATAGATTGGGAAAATCTTTGATAATAATAAGATCAGAAAACTTGTTTTTGGTAGATTTGTGACAAAAAAGTCCGATAACTGAAGTAAGTTTTTTTTTTAAATCATATGTATCGCAAGAAGTGCACTTCTAGCATCGTATATAAGAGGTGTCATTTTTTTAACTTGGAATCTAAATATTATTCTTTACTATCCACAAAGATTCTATTTGATAAAGTGATTGATACCTTTAAAAATCATAATAATGAATCATTAAGATCGTGCTAAAAAGAATCTATGAACAACGTTACTTTTCTGTCTTTGAGCCTGTTTTGTAAAAATTAAAATAGTAGGCACAATTTGAACTAATAGAAATGCCAATGGTTTACTGAAAGAACCTCTACCAAGATAAAAAGTTGATTTACTTTGTGATCTCTTTTATTCCAATTAGGTATTATCAAATATAGATTACTTATTTAAATTATTGTTTATTTAATCTTTGAGGATTTTTTCTTTGGTCTCATGGGATTTGATAGATGAATTGTGTGTAAACTGAACAAAGCAAAAAAATGCTTTATTTGATGTTGATATGGTTTCAAAGTCAAGGTATGTAGAAATGTAACAGAGAGTAAAAACGGCAGGTCTGACATCAAAACAAATGAGTTTAAAACGGTGCTATAATGTTTACAGTATTTGTAGGTTTGATCTATTTCTGTTGGGCTGATTATATATATATATATTTGGTACAGGGGGAAGATTGTAGTACTATCAAGCTAGTTAGGTTGGCAGTGGTAAGATAGCCTACTATTTGGAATTCGTTCCGTTTTAGTAAAATAGTTGAGAACTGCGCTTTTTAATACACTTTTAGCAGTGTAAAGTAGTGTGCTTTAATTTATAAATTCAGTGCTGGAAACAAACTTTGAATGCCTCATGGTGACTCATGTTCTATTGCTTGGTTTCACTGAAGTCTAATATATTAGTACCATGTTTCACCATGTATTTGTAGAGACTTCGTCTCATGTACATTTATGAAATATTTTGTATATTGTTTATTTGATTTTTCATTGTCATTTTGCTTCAGTTTAATTCCAACATGAATAAGTGTCACAATGTGGTAAATCCTTAACCTGCAAGAATACTTCTTTGCTCATACAGTTTATTGAATGTGTATTTGTGTGTTCATATCGATGTTTACGTTTGTCTTTTGTCGTATTTGTTTTCCTGTATATGTCCCTGGCAGATTGTAGCATGTAATTAAATGTTCAAATAGAAGGGGAGGTTTGGCTAGCCATAAAACCGGTTTAACCCACCATTTCTTATGAAATGCCCGTACCAAGTCAGGATCATTGTGGTCTACAGTTATGCTGGTGGTTTCCACCTAATTTGTCTTTTTGTCTCATGGACTTCGCCTCTTAACCACTCTGTTCGGTAATTTTGTTATTACCCCCATTCAGCCATTGTAGATGCTTCCTAGTATCTCTTTTTATTTTATATGCATTTCTTGTCTTTTTAAATTTCTCTACTCTATTGAACCAACTACCTATTTCTTACTTATCTTCCAAATGTTTAGATTTTATCTGCACTGAAGAGACATAAGTCGAAATGCGCATATGCAGAAATTAAGTTCACAGTAACTTCGGTATTTAATTATTAGAGAACATATCTAACTTTATTCTTGTGAATCATGCAATTTTTTGCCAGAAGTAAACGTTTTTGTCACATGTACATTCACTCCATATCCTTTCATTTTTCCTATTTATATATTCTATTTTCAGTTGTTTATTTGTCTGCATAAATTCACATGTAAATTAAAGTGCACTTTCTATTCACAACATGTGCAGTCATTTACCCCTTTGACAGGACTAACATGCACATCATAGACAGGCGTAAATATGATAATGATTATTTTTAAATAGATCAAACCACAAAGGCACATATAGCCTCCGGTTCTACAAATTTTTAATGCATTTGGTTCAATATTAAAATTGTATTACCTTGTCCCAGATTTGTAAAAAAAAATCATAAACAAATATTCAAATTTGCGTATGTAGATATTTTTATTTCAGTTGATGGTTCTCAATTAAAATGACATTTAATTAACTTATAAGTCATATATGGTAAGGAAGTGTTGCAATAAATCGTCAATTATGCATTCTATTTCAATTAAGCTATATCATTAATGAATACATTTACATATAAATAATATAATCAATTAAAATATCTTGAAATATTTGAATGATTCGTAATGAAGATCGTACTTACATTGTCTCAGATATGTTCATAGGGATAGATGAAAAATGGCAAAGATTCAATTTCCCCCTTTTCGATTATTTAAGATAAGGGTCATTATTGGGTTCCTTGGTCGAACACCTTCATATATATTAATTACTTCGCTTACACAATAATTTTCAGCAAAAAAATAGATAGATAGGAATATATTCTTACCTTTAAGCGGTGAAATTGTCAGAAACTTTTTTTTTGACAGAATGGAAATCGAATTATTATTATCCTAATTAAAATTGAAAATAAAATTACTTCCAATAATTATCTTGAGGTGACATGGTTGGCGAGTGAATTGCAAATGACGTATTGTACATGAACTATGATCATTTGTCATGTTATGATATTGTCTTGTAGAAATAATGACACGTTGTATTATCAATGATAATAAAAACACGAATGAGAATATATATAAAGGTGTATAATGACCGCGAAAGGTAATACACTGTCGGAATTATATTGTTATATTGTTTTAAACCGTAATATACTACAGGTTAAGCTATGGGTATTAGCAAAGAAAATGAGGAATTTGTCAAATCGGATTTTGATAAGTACAACTGTACTGTTCTACATCTAACTTAAAATCTTAATCTCTGACAGTGATGTTATATATTCCATTTTTGATTCTAATTTTGCACTTAATTCAGCATCATATAGTTTTTATGACAATTCCGAATTGTAAATCAAAGCACGCTTAAGTCAGCGACTTCCCAAATGATCTCAGAGGGTAGATACAGTTCTTTATACCTGAAAACAGATTAGATGATTTATTATTTCATATAACAATGACATAAATTTGTAAATTAATTATTATAACTTGTCACAGAAATAGATGTAAGCGTAGTTCTACAAGCAATAGGGAACAAAATTATTGTCAGCAGAAGAAGTAACTTAAAAGCAATAGGCAAAGTTTAAACTGCACAAACTTGAATAACAATGAACTTTTTTGTTATATCTATCGTAACATCGAAATTCTCAAAACCATATGATGGTCATATCAAATAGACAGAAATTATATTGGCTAAGTAACTGATGACAACTCCAGTGTTTTAAGTTTAACGCTTCTAATTATTTATTTTTACAAAACTTAGGGTATCGTCATGTGCTGTGGAAACCTGATCTTCTCTATGTATACATTTTTTGAGACTTTAATACCACTCTGTACATATCACAAAAACGAAGCATCTAATTGATTTGTCAACTGAGGTTCAATCTCTAGTGCAACTCTTCTACACTTCTGTTTATCTTTGCTATATTGTCTTTATTTGTCTACATTAATCTATAGAGTTTGGTTTTATCATTAGTATTTTGTAGTCAAAAGTTCCAACATGACACAAGGATGTCAAAAAGGATCTTAAATTGAAATATTTCAAAAGGACATTTTATGGTAATTGTAATAAAACGCTTGACTTTTATTGAATACCGTTCACAACTCATTGTATTTCCATGATTTTTTTTGTCATATATATTACATTTGCCCCAATTGTTCTGGACGTTTCACTTTCAGTATGATGGGATTCACTGGTGAAGTAGGCTATGCTTATCCTTCAGGTGCTCTTGATGACACTCTTGATTTTTAGGGGTTCACACTGTTAGTGTCTTACATTTTATTCCTGTACAGATCCCTGGTAGATTGTGGCATTTGATTGTAATTGGTTTGTTTTACTCCATAAATCAAGTAATTACAAGGTGTTTTAAATTCTGAGATTGTCCCTTCCATGATGTTTGAGATAGTCCCCTTGCGGCTGTTAAATCTACTCACTCTTACTCCTTATAACTTTAGAAGTTTTAGAGAGGTTAGTATTCTTTCAGGTTTGAATAGGACTGTTCGTAGGAGGGTTGACCATATGGAAGTGAGATCGATTAGAGGTGGCGCAATTAGTACTATGAAGAACTGTATTAAAAAAGAGAACTGGTAGAAAATAACCATAACATATAAAGTAATTCTTCTACGTTTGGGCACTTAGTAAGGTGATGTTTAGTGCACCATAAAACCGGTTTAACCCATCATTTATTCTGAAATGTCTGTACCAAGTCAGGATCATTGCGATTGAAAATTTTCCCGGTCGTTTTGTACACGGATGTCTTTTTGCCCTTTCGATTTCGACAATTCTGTTCGGTAATTTGGTTAGTACCCTCATTTACTGCATCTATTTAGTTTCCTTTGCCGACATTTGTGATCGGTAGAACTAAGAGTAAGGTTGATTAATTATATAAATGTCTCCTATACCTCTTCAGAAGAACTTCATCTTATACACTATAACATGATGTTGCGGGAATGATGAAACGAAATGACCAAAAAACCTAGAACCAAACCCAGTAAAGATTGATAAGTAAAACACATACTATATCAAGTTGTACATATAGTAATGTATTACAGTAATCAGATAATGTATCTTTAGTGGTGAATTGTAAACATAACAAATCAAGATTAACATTTTACATAGTGTCATTTTCCTTATATAATGAAATTGTATTTTAAAAGTGATTAATTGTTAAAACGGACATCAGGTAAAAATGATTTTTATAGCATACTGTCCTTTCAATACTGAGATAATATTTCATGTACACTTTCTTCTATTACTACTATCTAAATTTATGTAAATTCTAAAACCTAAGGATTAACTCCCTCCATCGTAGTTTTGTCCTTAGCTATATTATTCGGATTTCGTTTGGTTCTATGCATTTTAAACATTTTTTTTTTGAAATTATGGATTTCCTTTGTTTGGGTTCTAGTGCTGCTGATGAGGAATTAATTTCCGAAATGGCCATACAGCTCATTAAAATTATTGCACTTGGAGCTAACACATGTGTTATGGTCCCATGTTCATTTACTCCATGTCCTTTCGTAAAATATTTCTAAGTCTCTGTTATGCTGATATACAAGTTTAATTGTCCACATATTGAAACAGTCTACTACAGTAACTGTAAGTTACTTATGAGTAATATCTTTGTTTAAAGCTCAGTTGTCATGCCAGGAGCACATGGTGCTGACCCTTCCTTCTATCTCATGTTGTTTCAATTTGTGTTACATCTTAACATATTTCCGTGAATTTTTACATAGATTTTTCGCTATTCTGCTATTCGTTTACCGAAATATCTTTAGATCTTAACACTTGACTGGTAGAGCACTTTGACATATGAAGTTGAAGGGTTTGGTAACGAGAAATTTTCAAGAATAAAGACGTGCAAGTATTATACAATAACACTGCTTTGATACTTTAAATCGTACATTCAGTATTTCATTATGCTACTCAGGCGTAGAATTAATTTGATACAAATCAACAGCCTTCTGCTGACAGTTTTATTTTTGACAGATATTATTTTGTAATGACCATTATGCATGTAAACTTATACATTAATCATAATGAAATTGGTGATTGGTCAATATGTTTGTCGTTGACCTTGTCTAACCCCTATAAATATATGATGTTTATGTAAATTGACCTCTATCATTACCTTAAAAGTAATATGTTGTATATGCTTTAAAATTACACATAGGAAGTGTAATGTCAAAAAATACTAAAATATGTTTTATTATCTGCGTCACCAACGGTGACCGCAGGTCTAGGAGCCGCTCGACTCCGTCCGTCCGTCCGTGTGTCCGTCCGTCCGTACGCTTTGGGGGTACCAAGTTTGTGTAATCTGAAACTCAGACACCTTTAACTCGATACTTTTGAAACTTTGCACAGTTGATCTGGACCAATTGAAGATGTGCACCTTCCCATTTGGTGAAATATGGATAAAAATTGTCAAATTTATCCATTGTTGAACTTAGTCATTTGTTCGTAAAATTTTAACATTACGGTACTGAGTTTGTGTAATCTGAAACTCTGACACCTTATACCTGATGCTTTTAAAACTTTGCACAGTTGTTCTGAACACATTGAAGATGTGCACCTTCCCTTTTGGTGAGATTTGGATAAAAATTGTCGAATTTATCTATTGTTGAACTTGGTTATTTTTTCATCAAGCACTGAGTTTGTGTAATCTGAAACTCTAACACCTTATACACTTTGCACAGTTGTTTTGGACACATTGTAGATGTGTACCTCCCCGTTTAGTGAGATTTGGATAAAAATTGTGGAATTAATCCATTTTTGAACTTAGTCATTTTTAGCTCACCTGGCTATGCCAGGATGAGCTATTGCCATCACTTGGCGTCCGTCGTCCGTCCGTCGTTGGATCACTTTCAAAAATCTTCTCCTCTGAAACCACTGGGTCAAATAAAACCAAACTTTAACTGAATCATCACTAGGGTATCTAAAAGTCTGTCCCACTTCCCTTAGATAATGGAAATCTCGCGATTTCAGCTTAATTATTTCACCAATCTTTATCATATTTGGTATGTAAATCAAGAATGACCATACATAACTAAAAAATGTTGAATTCTCCGTTTACGACATGCACAAAAGTCTGCAGTCATGTGCATTTTCATAATTTTTTTCAAACAGGTGAAAATTTCTAAGTGGTGGATTGTCCTATTTTAAGGGTGACCAAGTAACTTGATAAAATAGATGACCCGAGATGACCTACCTATTAATAGCAAGGTGTACTCGTTCGGGGTTAAGAATTGTAATCCACGGACACTTTTTTTTGTAAACACCAAATAGAAATTAGCAGCACATTAACAATTTCTTTCAAATATTCCTTTTGCAATTAATGCATGCATATTTCAATTAAATGTTTGGGTATTTTGTTGAATTATTTCATTTCCGTGTATGTTTTTTCTTTAATTAAAAGGGGGGGTTCCAAACACATGGTTAAAGCCAAAGTGAGACTTGTTTATCATCTGACTTCGGGTAATACCTGCCAATACCTTTTTCAGAATGGTCCAGTCTTCTCGATAATGGTGCGCCGAAAATATTATCCCTTTAAAAGCATGGAGCAATTTTAAAAAGTATTTTATCATCAAATTAAAAGTGGTTTCAGAAGTGTACAATATTTTTACACAACCATGAAAAATCCAGTGCCGAAATATTTAATATTAAAGTCAGTAGAAGAGAATTTCCATTATCTAAAGGAAGTGAAACAGACTTTTAGTTTCAAATTTGTTATTTTGTATGTCTTAGGTCAAACAACATGGCTCCCGTTACTAAAAATAGAACATAGGGGTGAATTACAGTTTTTGGCAAATAACTCAAAAACCATTACAGATATCAAAAATCTGAAATGATGTAAAAATGATCAGCATGAGAAGATCTACCCATGCTGAAATTTTGAAGAAAATCTGATGACCCGTCTAAGAGTTATTGCCCTTTTTGCGTAAAATTTTCAAAAGTTTGATGTTTTTTTTTATTTTTTATTTAAAAAACTATAACAGATAGAGGTTAAGTTTAAATTGCAAAAATGTTCAGCATGTTAAGATCTACCCACATGGATTTTTTGAAGAAAATCCAAGTACCTATATATGAGTTGTGGTCATTTATTGGTCAAATTTTTCGTGATTTTTTACTTTTTGTCCTATATTTCAAAAACGCTTTGAGATAGAGGTCAAGATTAAATTGCAAAAATGTTCAGAAAGTAAAGGACTATATTTTATTGAACACATTCAAGTTTTCCGGCCGCTTCCAAGATGGCCGCCAGCGGGGAACTTAGTTTACCATCTGACCTAATGGGAAAAAATTCATACAAAGAACTTCTTGAGAACCACTGAATGGATTTGAACCAAACTGTGCATGAATGATGCTTATGAGGTGCTGAACAAGTTTTGTTACTTTGGTGCTGATGTGTCATCCGACATGCCGCCAGCAATGATCTTAATTTTAACATTGGAACCTATGGGAAAATGCATACAAAGAACTTCTACTTTAGAACCACTGAATGGATTTTAACCAAACTTGGCATGAATGATGTTTATGGGGTGCTGACCAAGTGTTATTACTTTGGTGCCAATCTGTCATCTTACATGACCGACAGCATTGGACCCTATGGGAA
>MJUU01053057.1:9684-22348 GCA_002080025.1 Modiolus philippinarum | reverse complement strand
TAGAAATACAGGGTGACATATTGACATAGACCTACAGAAAAATAGCAATATGGATGTAAAACACAGACAAATAAATAGAAATACAGGGTGACATATCGACAGAGACAAACAGAGAAATAGCAAGATGGATGTAAAACACAGACAAATAAACATTTGCTGCAGGGAAAATGGGGTTGTCGAGGGAGACAATAGGTTGTCTCCCGGAATGTCACTCTGTCATCTGATTTCTGTAAAAAAAATCGCAATTATTTTCTGGTCACATGGTTTACTTCATCCAATCAAATTTTGTTATATATATTAAAATATAATAAAATCAAAATTTGTTGGTATATTTTAAACTTCAAAGAATCCGTTATAACTTATTTTTGTTAAAAAAAATATAGTAGTATAAACAATCAAAAAGACAGTTTACATGGATATTGTTATTTTTCGAGTAAAATGTATATAATGTACGTAACAGTACTTTATTTCTTGATCGAGGGTACTCGTAAATCACTTCAAAACGCTTTTTATCTTTGATAAATTGTAACGTGTAAACCATTGACAGTTATATCGTGCTTCTTCTTCCTGTTTGCCGAAACTTTGATGTTTAATTATTAATAATATAAATAATCATCTTTCGTCGATATTTTCTAATCTATTAGGAAAAATTAACATATGGTATGAAGTCTAATAATGATATTATGTAATCTGATAGCCACTTTTGCGTTCTGTTACGCTTCTAATAGAACACAAATTGTAAAATTAAGTCTTTAGAATATGATAGACTTGTAATTTTAAACAGTTAAACTAATAGAAGGGGTTTCTAACATTCTATCACTGTGCAATTATTTCAGTCTGTGCCAAAAACTTTTTCATTCACTAGCCCTAAGGGGCTAGTTAGGTCCAGTGTTGTACTAGCCTGAACTCAATTTCACTAGCCCTTATAGAAGATTCTTTGTTAAAAAGGTACAATTTTAACTAGCCCACCGGGCTAGTGACTCCAAATTTTTACTAGCCCAAGACTGATTTAACTAGTCTCGGGCGTAAGGCTAGTGGCTAAAGGCACAGACTGTTATTTGCCGTCATCATATGTATTTGTACGTGCCCTCCTCCCACACCCTGGTGTTCTGTTACAAAAGCTTTCTTTTTATGTAGAAATTTATAGGGAAAAGGAAAGTACGTGCATTACCGAAATATATGGTGTTGGGCCATTTACCCAAGACATATTTAGCAGGGGGCATGAAAATTGCAGTGATATTTTGGTGGTTTCACACTTGTATCATCATGTCAGGCGCATGATAATTCTACTAGTTATTTTTACTAAACGAGATACATGATTCTCTAATTCTTGCTCGAAATAAATGCTTCCAAAATGCTGTTAGATGAATTAAATAAACAACATGTCTCACTTGCTGATTGGTCAATCATGTAAATGTCTCGTGTCAGCTTCTAGAAATAGTGCAACCGGATGTTGATGAAATTAACACCTGCATCATTGTATAACGAAATGGTTTTTGCATTTTTATGACTGAGATAACTCAATTTATTAATAATATGACATTTTTATCAAAAATATTATATTCAACCCCCCTTTCAATGAATGGCACAATGATACACATAGCAACGATGATAGCAACAAAATGGCAGCATACTTGAGACTGAAGACTACAGAGTTCGCTTTACTCAAATAAAATGGGTCAAAGACTCAAATGGCCGTGTTGCGTTTTGGTGCTTCTAGCTATAAAATGTTGATTAATTGGTTCCCTAATGGGTCTGTGTATAGAATATGTTGAAAATATTGATAAAAGATGACTTAGTAAAAAAAGTCTGGAAAAATATGAAATAATATTGGAAATAATTCCATAAAGTCAGGCGCACATCTTCAATATATATAGAAAAGTCAGGCGCACATCTTCAATATATATAGAATTATTCTGTGAAGTTGTTGAAAATTGCAGGAGGAGTTGATTTCACAAAATAGGTACCCTATATTAAACATTTTGATAAAAAAAGGACTAAGTTCCAAAGTCCGGAAAAATTGGAAAAAATTTCCAAAATATTTCCATAAAGTCAGGTGCACATCTTCAATATATATAGAAACATCCTGTGAAGTTTCAAAGATGTGGGTTGAAAACTGTAGGAGGAGTTGATTTCACAAAATAGGTACCCTATGTTAAACTTTTTGTTAAAAAAATGACTTAAGTTCCAAAGTCTGGAAAAATTGGTAAAAATTTCCAAAATATTTCCATTAAGTCAGGTGCACATCTTCAATATATATAGAAACATCCTGTGAAGTTTCAAAGATGTGGTTTGAAAACTGTAGGAGGAGTTGATTTCACAAAATAGGTACCTTATGTTAAACTTTTTGTTAAAAAAATGACTAAGTTCCAAAGTCTGGAAAAATTGGTAAAAATTTCCAAAATATTTCCATAAAGTCAGGTGCACATTTTCAATATATATAAAAACATTCTGTGAAGTTTCAAAGATGTGGGTTGAAAACTGTAGGAGGAGTTGATTTCACAAAATAGGTACCCTATGTTAAACTTTTTGTTGAAAAAATGACTAAGTTCTAAAGTCTGGAAAAATTGGAAAATATTTCCATAATATTTCCATAAAGTCAGGTGCACATATTCAATATATATAGAAACATTCTGTGAAGTTTCAAAGATGTGGGTTGAAAACTGTAGGAGGAGTTGATTTCACAAAATAGGTATCCCATTTTCCCCGCCCGCCCGCCGCCCGCCCGCCGCCCGCCCGCCCAACATTCACCATACTTTAACCCGGATTTGCACTCCGTGCAACCCGGCCAAAAATGAGTAGAAATAAGAGAAACAATCTCTAACATTGTTTTTCAGTTTCTTACGATGAGTTCTCACATCTCGATAGTTAAATTTTCGAGATTAACATTTTCAAGTATCGACTTAAAAAAGTCCTGCACCGAGTTGAAAAAAAGCGAGTATTGAGTTACAGAAGTCGAGTATCAAGTTAAAGTTGTCGAGTTTCTAGTTTGAAACGTCGAGTATCAAGTTAACATTGTCGAGTATCGAGTTGAAGAAGTCGAGTATCGAGTTAAAATTTCAAGTATCGAGTCAAAAAAGTCGAGTATCGAGTAACAGATGTCGAGTATCGAGTTACAAAAGTCGAGTATCGAGTTAAAAGAGTCGAGTATCGAGTTAAAAGAGTCGTGTATCGAGTTGCAAAAGTCGAGTGCCGAGTTGCAATAGTCGAGTATCGAGTTGAAACGTCGAGTATCGAGTTAGGAAAGTCAAGTATCTAGTTAAAAGAGTCGAGTATCGAGTTGAAAAAGTCGAGTATTTTTTTAAGGAGGCTTTCTGCCCCCAAAAAATAATGTTAATAATGTTAATTATGAAAAAAATATTTTGTTGATACACGTGAAAAAATAAATAATTTTTTCGCGCGATGTTAAATGGTCGGTCCCTTAGGTATACAAGTTTGATATTTTTTCTTCCAAATTGTGAGTTGTAAAGATAAATATCTTTATTATATAGATAGCGGTGATTTATCGAGTTTTCTCAGTTAAATAAATGTCATATTGTCACCGGTGAAAATAAAGGATTTCTAGTCACTGGATGACGTCTTAATGAAGCGACGTCACAATGTCTCTTCAATGTCGTCGTCAAGTAAACAACTGGCGTATTGACATGAAAAAAATAATCCGCATCTAAAATCTCGGTTTTTTTTAGTAGAAAATCTATATATTAAAAAGCATAACTAATCGGCCGTCATGAATATCAATAAAAATGTCACTCGTGTCGATCAACGCAGTGGATTTAACTCGTTGCAGAACAAGTTCTGCAACTCGTTAAATCCCTTTGCGTTGTTCGGCACTTGTGACATTTTTATTGATATTCACGACGGTCAATTAGTTATACTATAATTATTTATCTAAAAGTATACACACGGCAGACGTGACGTGGTTAGTAAGGTGGTTGGTAAATCATCTCTAGAGTAGCAAAACGAAGGTTGCGAGTTTTAGTCACACATATCTCGATCGAGAAGCTAGAGTTTAGGATGGCGTTTCCGGGATGTTACACACTCTATCCTTAGAGTCTATTCCCGTATTTGGAAGAAGAAGATCAGAAAAAAGTAGATTCACCTCTAGCATTGCTGGATGGCATATCAGAAAAAAGTAGCTTGCCATTCACCTCTAGCATTGCTGGAGTATAGAAATGCAAGACACCCAAGGATAAGATTACAATATTTCTCTGCTTTTTGATTCTATTATTATGACATATTTGCGAAGTAGGGGAATTTAGCTCAGCGAAATGGGGAAATAGGACACCGGATTTTTTACACAAGCGAAAGATTAAAAGGTTTATGCTTGATACCTCAATGTAGATCACGACATCTTTCATTCAAGTGTACGAAATTTCGTCTTTTCTACTTTTCTAAAGTTGCACGTCGCGAAACGATACAAAATAGAATTTTTTACACGTGAGGGAAGATATCTAGACAAAATATATGTACCAATTTCTTGCGTTAAATACATGTTATAAAAAACTCTGCAAAATTATATTGGGGTCATGTCATTTGTCCGACACCTATATGGTCCGACACTCATTGGTCCGACACTAATTAGTCCGACAGTTATTAGTCCGACACTCGTAAGTTCTAAGTTAGTCCAACAATAATCATTTTCGTACTTTTGTCCAACAAAATTCAAATTAGGGAATTGTGTTACGGTCGGTTCAAATTTAGTTCTGATCTTAATTCAAAATTAAGAGTGCGTAAGCCTTTGTATGCTGACGTATCTGTTGGTTTCAGAATTTGGTCACCTGGACTTGCATTTCAAGAACAATTTCTTAAGATGGCTTGAAAAAAAAACGAAGTTACTGTCAATTTAGATTCTGCATATGCGCATTTCGCCAAATTATGTCTCTTCACTGTACATACAATCAATTTTTTGGAAATCCATATACCGATATAGTTGTAAAGGCTGATAGAGAACAAACTTTACCAATAAGATCTAAATAGTGAAGCCAAAATCAGCTAATGACATAGCTATGCAAGAGGAAAATACTCCTTTTTTAAACAAAATTTTGTTAGATTTAAATATTGCAAGTTTCCAGATGTAATCGGTTTACGGACCATCACCAAACTTCTGTCTACTTGGTTGGTGAATGCTTGAAATTATTGTCCGAGGTTTTAGATATTTTAGGTTTGATATTTCGTCTATTAACGTCGCTTTTTATTTTACCTCATATGAATATATATGAATACGGTGACCCCTAGATGCTTTGTTTTGGGTCGTTTTAACCTGGATATGGGATGTTGTCTCCTTGACATTTACCTCATTTCCTTTCTTTTTCATATTTACAAAAGTTTTATTTTGATTGGTTTGGTAGAATGTTCCATCTCTTCGGACTTCTTTGAAAATTTTAATATTCTACCTATTCGGGATTCTCGGGAATTTTCCCTGCCAGGGGTATCCCTCTTTGTCAAGTAAACATCCAATGAGGACTATTGATTTAAAAGCCGCAGACAAACGGTTCCACGTCCAAACAGACGATTTGGTGCATAAAATGTGCATTTTGGAAACAAGTGTAAGCCATATATAAAAATCAGTTACTTCAGTTAAAAGTACATTGTAGCTTGAATATAAATGTGTTGATTCAGTATAATAAACAATTTATTGCATGCTAGTTCGGGACATATGAAGATTTATTTACCAAGAAAATTATATTCCCCTCGGGCAAGCCCTATATATATGATCTTCCTTCATATGCCCTCACCTGCATGCAATAAATGTATTATTTGACAACGAGTACAATTAAGCGTATTAATGGCTAATTCTGTTGCTTGATTTTTGATGTGAGAAAATTTCATGTATTTTTGAAGTCAACTGACCTCTATTTTTCTTTTTTGAACGTAGATTGACACAGGGTTTCTACTTTTTAAAATATACAAATATAGAAGCGCCCGACCTGTGGGTCATCTACACATGTAAACCACAATATACCAAAGAATAACAGAATAAAGGTTGCATTTTAAGGTGAAAGTTGACACTTGTAAAAGCGCTTTTGTTTTTCTTTCGTGGTGTCGTCCATGAAATGTGATTTAGAGACAAATCACATTTGACAGTGACAGAACACTAAATCACAATTCACCAATTACACACAGTAGGCGTATATATTTTCATGTTTTTATCTTTCCAGTCATTACTGATTCCGTATCTAAATAAAACACAGACAAGCAAGACATATTCACACCTAAGGGACCGACCATTTAACTTGAAAAAGGGGGGGGGCTATGATTTTTCTAAAAAAAATATTTTGGATCTGATTTTATGTGAAAAAAAAATATTTTGGCTGCCAACATGATGAAAAATAATTTTCTGAAGGAGGCTTTTTGCCCCCAAAAATAATGTTAATTTTGAAAAAAAATATTTTGATGATTAACGTGAAGAAGAAAATTAATTTTTTCGCGCACAGCGCGAAAAAAAAATTTCTGTCCAGAAAAAAACCTAACCCCCCCTCCCCTTCAGTTTCGTTTATACAGAATATTTTTGATGTCACCTTTGAAATATCGAGACCCAGTTAGCAAGTTCTAACCGGCCTGGGATTAATATAAAAATTCTGAAGAATATCTGACAAGTGCACCAATTGCTCAAATAGCGGCCAAAAGGGTAATAAGCATCTTAAATGGGTAAACGAATAAAAAAAATCCAAGCTGAGGGTTCCGGGTGTTGGAACCATCCATTCTCAGAGAAAATTAATAATTTCGTGCAGACTTGATTTTGTGGAAAACGGCAAATTAAAGCCAGGAACCAAATGTTTGTACAACCTCATTGAAACCCAGCTTGATCAGCCAATAAAGATTTACTCAGATTTATCTTGCGAACCTTCAACCCAACATACTTTCGGACTAATGAACCTGCGGATTATCGATACGGAACTCAACAACGTATTTTTTAAATTTTTTATTTATTTATTTTTTTAGGACTTAATATTTTCAAAGTGGGGTCCCTCCAAAAGGGAAAGGTTGCGGACCGGTATAAGGTTAATTTCAGGTTTTTTTAATGTATATCTGAAGTTTTGGAAAAGGGAAGATCTAACCCTCAATCCACCAAATCAAACAAAAACCTCAGCCGGAAGAGATCCGGAAGGATTATCAAACTTTGCAAAAAAACAAAGTTATTCCTAAGTTTCTAAATCATACAAATGTAGTGAATGAATATAATGGTTCTTTTTGTTTCCTGTGATCAGCCATTTTTCTCCATTCTGAACGGTATCACATCGTGTATTCAGCCTGCACTCTTAACACCGTTTGATGCACTCTTGTACGCCGCGTGGGAACAGAAATCTTTTGAAAAGTTTTACACAATGTTTACTATTTGTAGTAATATTTGAAGGAGTACATGGAAAAACTTAAGAGTTTTGTCAGTCCATCAATTAATGTATAGCGAATGTTGGTATTTATCCATTGGCGGATCCAGAGGGAGGTTCCGGTGGTTGGATACTAGATACTAGACTTTTGAAACTCCATACTCGACTTTTTCAACTCGATACTCGACTTTTTCAACTCTATACTCCACTTTTGTAACTCGATACTCGACCTTTGTAACTCGATACTCGACTTGTTCAACTCGATACTCTACTAACTTTTTTCAACTCGACCCTTGACTTTTGTTACTCGATACTCGACTTTTGTAACTCGGTACTCGACTTTTGTAACTCGATACTCGACTTTTGTAACTCGATACTCGACTTTTTCAAATCGATACTCAACTTTTTCAACTCGATACTCGACTATTTTGACCCGATACTCGACTTTTCAACTCAAAACTCGACTTTTTTAACTCGATACTCTACACTTGACAATAAGAAACCCTCTAAATTTTCACATATAAAAGTTATCGGATAAACCTCGAACTTTTAAATGTGAAAGTTTAACTATCTCGATGTGAGAAATATACGTAATAAACTGGAAACAATGTAAGAGACAATATTTCCATTATGGTTTGCTTTACTGCTGGTTGAATATGGACAACAAAATGTCACACAGGAAGATCTTCAGTATTCAAAAAATTTATATTGATTAAAAATAATCTGTAACTCACAGGCAAAATACAACATTTTTCAAAGTTGCTAGCCATGAATTACTCTTTTTGACAGCCATATTTTTGAAGAAAGCTTTTTATGACATAATATAACGCCATTTCCCATTCTAAGACGACGTTTTCCTTGCCGTTTTTTTACCATAACGTAGTACGTGCAAATATATCGTAATTCGAGTACCATGAACTTTCGGGTCATTGTAAAGACGTCACATGTAGGTTGTTTTGATTTTTTAGTACATGTACTTGTTTTTCTTGATAGGCGTCCTATGTAAAAGGTATTTTTATTAGGTCGATGTCAACTCGAGATGTGGGACCTTCTTCATAAAACTTAGTTAGCGTAGGGTACAGCTAAGTTTGTCGATGTAACAAATAGCAAAGGACCTTGACCATTTACCTCCAACATTTTTGTGATCCTAGCTAGAAACGGTAACAAATAAGTGATCATATGTAATAAGAAAAATGCAATGTATCTAAAGGGATACATAACACTTATGTTGAGGTCAAGGTCAAAAACTTCCTAGCAGCCATGTACAAAAAATGTGGTGTTGTAAAGGGAATTTTTTTTCAAAAAATAAGCTTGTTACTGGGGAGATGAATGATAATTCACATTGGCAATAATATTGCCAGTGGCGGATCCAGACTTTCTGCTTAGGGGGACGACCCATAATTTTTCAAAAAGGGGGCGGAACATTATTTTCCGAAAACCCCGAGGAATTTTAGATATTTTCCAACCTAAGGGGGAGCAGTACCTCCACCCCCCCCCCCCTAAATCTGCCACTGATTGCCAATCGAAATTGACATTCAATTCCTCAGTTACAAGCTTGTTTTTTTGGAAAAAAAGTATTTAGCAACCATGAGAAAGGGACTAAACAGTTCAGAACTATTTGTTTGATATACTTGAACATATGAAAGACCTTGAACGTGTTCTCTGAAAATCTGAAAAATTCTTTTTGTTTTATTTGTTTTTGTTCAATTTATTGTTTTATTTTATTTATTTTTTTTTTATTTATTTTTTTTTATTTATTTTTTTCATCATACTCTGTATTTACTATTTCGTCGTATTTGGTAGTTCATCACTTTTATAAATATAATTGTCGAAATGGCAATATGCTGAACCGTAATTCACAGTAACTTAGGTAAATGTAAAAATCGGTACTACGTTATCTACAACATAACATTTTGTAAAAGAAGGTTTAAATAGAACTTATTTTTAAGATTTTTTTATCTCAATATTATTTTAATTACAGGGTATAATGGCAAGTTCTCCTGTTTGTAGTATTTGTGAACTTCAGAACGTAAATAGCCCTGCGGTTGTCTGGTGTTCCGAATGTGACGAGGGGTTGTGTATTGAATGTAAAAAACATCACGGCTTGTCAAAAGCAACAAGAAGACATACCACAATATCCATCACCGAATACCTTAAATTACCCGATAATATTCTACACATCAGGGAATATTGTGACGAACACAATGAGAGATTCCTTTTATTTTGTAAACAACATGATCGCCCGTGTTGCGGATTATGCGCCTTCGATAGACACAGTAAATGCCAAGACGTAACACCAATAGAAAGAATTATTGAGAATATTAAACAGTCAAATAAGTTTCAAGAAACTGAAAATCTTATCATTGAAATTTTGGAAACCATTGCCGAAATGCGGACAAACCGAACGAACCATTTATCATCAGTTCAACAACAGAGACAAAATGTGGAAAAGGAAATTGTAGCTTTAAGAAGAAAAATAAACAAACACCTTGATCAGGTTCAAGAATCACTTATCAAAGAATTAACTGATTTAGAGTCAAAAGTACAAAAACAAACAACGAAAGTTCTGACATCTCTGATCGAACAAGAAAAACAAGTTAATGACTTCCAAACAACAATGTCAAACCTAAAACAGTTTGCAACAGATCTACAAACTTTTGTCGCTATGAATGGAATAGAACGTGACGTTGCTGTCATCGAAAAATCAATACAGAAACTTATTGACACGGACGCCATGAAAAATACAACGTTATCATGTGAAATCGTCAACATAGTTCAACAGTTTCCAACAAAAGTTCCAACTCTCGGTAAAATAATCGTTAACAGTCCGAAAAGTCATTGTGTGAAATTATCTCCCTTCTAAACATGCTAATGAGGTGGGCGTCTACTTCATCAGCCATATTTTAGAAACACGCCGTCTGTTGATGGTCCATAGTAACGGCTAGAAATTAAGCTTGTTCGGGTATATAAATCACAAAGGAACGATGCATTAGTAAAACAAAAACATTTACAAAATAAAAAGTTAACAATTGGTCTGCTATTGCACGTTGAATTGTTTATAGTTGATGTCAAATGTCTTCACTGCGACCACACAAAAATTAACCTGGCGACAATAAAATATTATTAAAAGGCAAAAAATTACCGGGGGCGGACACAATTTCTGTATTAAAAGATAGCCAAAGGATTAATCTTGAAGGGAAAATATGAAATAATTGATTTCAAAGATGTATATTTTCAAGATCCAAAATGATATCCCGTAACCAAGGAATAAGTGAGGGTGGTATTTTCTATTGTGTTCATTATTTGGCGGTAAATGTTATTTATAAACACCGCCGAGGCACTCACAGGAATCAATGTACCCCATTATGGTAAAATTATACGAAATTAACCGGAATGTTTCTAGATTTCTGTATCTAAATATTTATTTGGAGCCGTAGTAGAATGTTTACTGTTCCATTTAATACATTAAAACAAACTATAGACAAGAATCAAATTACGATTACCTGAATGGGCCTCTGACTCGTAAGTTGTAATCATGACGTATGTAGGTAAATTCGATTTCATTTCTAAAAATAGAGCCAGTATTGTAGCAGAATACACTAACTTTGGGGTTTTATTCTGGGTAAATGCGTGGAAGGGCGGAAATGAAAATTTGCACACGTATTCATCAATTCTTTATGAATCAGTATGCCAATTGTGGAGAAAATCCGGAGATGTATATTTTATTCATCCAGAATTATAGACACCGAATTCAGTCCACTTAAACCGCAATTTACGCACTAATTACAAACTTTACAATCAAACGGCGAACATTTACATTATTTCTATACCTTAATGAAATACATGATTTAAAAAATCATTCAATTTTCCTGTTAGAAACAACTTTTTGGAATTTGTAACTACGGAACTAATTGTAACTAATTTCTTTTGTTAAAAACTAATCACTTATCGGCCTGTTAAGATCCAGCCATGTGAAATAACTATTTCTAGGAGAAAGAACAAACAAGCACAGATAATGGTCCCCGTCACACCATCCAGGTCCATTGAAAATATTACACTGAAGCTGCAGCAGAAGATAAATACACAGGTAAAGTGGACAACAGGATGTGTATTGTTACCTGACGGTAGAATGGTGTTTTCTTGTTATGGTGAACGCCGTGTCAGATCAATCAATAAAGACGGAACACAAGACTTTGATACAGGTAAACTGTCGTCACCGACATACGATATAACCTATATAGAGGATATTAACACTATTGCTGTTACATCTGGTTATGGTGGTCCGCCATGTATCAGGATAATAGACATGGGAAGTGGACAAATCAAGAAAACTATTTCAGTAAAGTCAGTCTGTTATGGTATCGTGTACAGAAATAATACACTGATTTACTGTGCCGCCTACAAAGGTCTACGTATGATCAATCTGAACGATGAGTCTGAAAGTGATGTTTTAGTCGGACAAATGTCTGACTGGTCATATGTTGCTACATACAGAGATAAACTTTACTACACGAACTGTTACACACATACCGTGACATGTTGTGATCTCCATGGCAACATACAATGGCAATACAAAGATGAAAGTATTCTGAAGGATCCTCGTGGTATAACTGTAGACAATGACGGAAACGTTTATGTCGTTGGTTTTTATTCCTGTAATGTTGTTGTGATCTCTTCTGACGGACAACATGGACGACAGTTACTCGGGAGAGAAGATGGACTGGATGATCCACAGGTACTACACTACGACAGATGTACGAACCGATTATTGGTTGCAAATTTCAGAGATGTCGCTTTCATTTTCCAACAATAAAACCGAGAAGTGAACGAAAACTCTGTTGCAGACAACATGTGAAATTGGTCTTCAATAGTGTGAAAATAACATTTATTTCGGAAAGATATTTGAGGAAAAAGTTCGGAAGTTATGAAAATTATCAATTGCAATTTACATCTTGAAAACAAAATTTTAGTAACTAGTCTAGAGCAAAATATTATTTTTCAAACTGATAAAAAGGAAATATAATTTTGTCATAATTCAAAGTTTTTATGAACAATGATGAACAAAGTATTTGATGTCTCCCTGGATAAACAGAGCTACATAAAACCCTTGACTCTTGAGACTTTTTTCCGATATTAATTCTTTATTTTTCAAGCGTAATACGTCAACACGTGGAAATTTTATTTTGAGATTATAATTTTTCATATGACACAATTTTGTTGTTTATTTACAATGTGAAATCAACATGATGCCATCAGAATAGTAAATAAAGTTAGCATGAAGTTGTAGAGTAACGCTACATCCATGGTGGCATGAATGCCAGAAATGTATAAAAAAA
>MJUU01053056.1:40372-68466 GCA_002080025.1 Modiolus philippinarum | reverse complement strand
ATAATTTTGTACAGTTTACTTCTAGTAAAATAACCAAATATCGCAGTTACTGTTAAAAATGATTCCATTTGGAAAATAACTGTCAATATTTTAAAAATAACTTTAAACAAAAATTTGTGATTTTTTTTCTCTGGATATTGCAATTTTGATGACTGATTTAAATACAAAAAAATATATAGTATTAAAAGAATTTATACGTATCATTAATTTACAAAGCAGAAACATTTCAATTTTGATAAGTGGTGGAACATGGTGCACTTCAGTTGATTGTATCATTTAAACACTTTATTTTGGTTTGAGTTTTCATAATTTTTTGAGAAAAATTTAGTTTTTTCGATTTATTCTTTAGTAAAAGTATCTGTATGTTGTATTCTTACGTTATTTATTGTTCTTAGTATGCTAAATTTGTCATTAATTTTGACTATTGTTTAATGATAGGTATTAAACGAACTCAAACAATACAGTAATACGGGAATTATTAGTCCACGATATGGACAATGGGACTACTGGTGGCCAAGACCATACAATGACAGGGACGCTTTTGCTGTTTTTAATGTGAGTATACCTTGAATATAAAACCATCGGTGATATTTAACTTTCGTGGAACCCTGTCATAGTAAAGCCTAACATATTCCCAACGAGTGGGAAAAATCAGTGGTACGAAAGTAAAAGGTTTTCTAAAGTGAACTAATGCAAGGTGTGCAGGTGCATCTGAGGTACAATTAGGATCAAAAAGTCACACCTTAAAAATTGTCTTATCTTCTGGTATGTACAATACTCTATCTTGATATACAATTGTTAATAATTATTATACATGACAAGCTTTACATTCTATCTGACAATAAAGAAATCGCTATCCGTCGTCTGGCGTCGTCGTCGGCGTCGTCCGCGTCGGTTTCACAAAAATTCCTGTCAGATTTTTTCTGAGGAACAATGTATCCGAGCCTTCTGCAATTTGGTATGGAATATCAGTATGGAAACTTGTACCGTTTGACAGAGTTGGGGATCTCTCACTTGCCAACTTTCTATTTTTGCGTGTTGAAAATTTCTGTCATGTTTTTCTCGGGAACCAGGGATTCGAAACTTCCGTAATTCAGTATGAAGTATCAGTGTAGGGACTTATATGGTGTAAAAGAGTTTTGGATCCCTCGCATGTTTGACGGAACTTCGAATAATTTTTACTGATCAGGGTCACAAAAAATGTCATTTTATTTCTCGGGAACCACATATTCCAGCCTTCTGACATTTATCACGGAGTATCAGTGTAGGGACCTATACCATGTAAGAGTGTAATGGATCTCTTGCAGGCACACATCCTTTTTGACGGAACTTAGAATTGCTTTTGCCCGTCAGCTTCATGAAAAAAAATTCTGTTACATTTTTCTCAGGAACCACATCTCCTAGCCTACTTTAATTCAGGTATATAGATAATAGTGTTGCACGCAGCTCTATATAATATGAATGATAATGTGTTAGTAAGGTGAGCTGCAAAGGTAGAATGTGTGATTCCGAATGCCAACAGTGATGAAAATCATCTTTTTAAACCTGTTAACATCGGAAAATCCAGCAAGGTCTACGGCTGGATTTGAACCCCTGCTTTGTTGTCATCTATGGCAACACCGCCTGCACTATGTCCAGCGCCCTAGACCACAAGACCACCTAGGTTATATAAAATTTATAGCTTTCGGTAACCTAGTTATTCCTCCTCGTAGGAAATCTAGAGTTGTAACATAGTACACGATGAACATATGATGGGTAGGAAATAGATAGAAGAAGGATAAGGTTGCAACAGGTAAGATACATAAGGTATATAGATAATAGTGTTGCACGCAGCTCTATATAATATGAATGATAATGTGTTGGTAAGGTGAGCTGCAAAGGTAAAAAGATGATTTTCATCACTGTTGTCATTCGGAATCACACATTCTAACTTTGCAGCTCACCTTACCAACACATTATCATACTTTAATTCAGCATGGAGTAGCAGTATTTGGTACCTTTACCGTGTAATAGAGTTTTGGATCTCTTGCATGCCCGCTTCCTGTTTGAAAAAATATTTTTCGAGTCTTGAAAATTTATGTCACAGTATTAGTATGGGAACCTATACTCTTTCCTATGTTTAGTAATGAGTACTTCTTTTTTGACTACTTTTGGATTATGGCTTTCCATATTATTTTATTTTAATGCTGCTGATGAGAGGTTACTCATTGAGACACATGTACAGCATAACAAAATTTACCGTTGATTATGCAACTTCGGTATTTTATTACTTTGCATTCCAACATCCTTTACTTAAAAGTGGATATCGACGAGATATTCTGAACAAATCCGTTAAATTGGCTTTGGATTCCAGTGACCTGAAGACTTTTCATATATACTGGCCTCTCACTGATACTGCCGATGTCTACTGAAATACATGAAGACTATTACCAAACCCTTCGGCGAGTTTTGAGTTTGATTTTTCTTCCGTAGTGCGACAGTGTTTTACCAGCAGACTAGATTCCTTGAGCTAGCCGGCAGTTTAGCGGCGAGCACTCTTTGACCCTTTTTTCAAAGCTACGTTTTGTCATATGCTTTTTCTGTTCCAAGATAGTGGTCATTGAGTTACTAGTCTACCTGTATTGGGTTTTATTCGAATGTTTATGATACTATAGGGAAACGGGATAGAGGAAGGGGAGGTTTGGGTACCTATAAACCGGTTTAACCCTACCACTGGCTTTTGCTAGTGCCGGTACCAAGTCCGGCTATCCCGAGTTCCTATCGTTATTTATGTTTGTCTCTTGTTTTCATTATTGTTTTTCTGGTCAGTTTGCTTGTAAATTGTGGAATGTGATTGTAGTTCCATTGCCATTGTAGGTGTTTGCTGTTATCCTGTTTTTGTAATTTTGACATTACTAGGTTACTCATTGAAACACATGTACAGCATTACAAAAATTACATTTTACTATGCAACCTGGATATTTTTTTATTTTTTGGAATATTTTTTCTGTTATTTGCGCAGGTGACACGTGTCTTCCCTGGAAGACTTACTACCTAGTTCAAATAAAAATAAGATGTTGCTTGGCTTACAACTTACAATAATTATTTCCACATAGCTGCATTTACAAGAAAAGATATTAATTTGACAAACGGTGTTTATAAAAAAAAATTGGCTAATAACTGGCGAAACCATTTCAAATAAGCAATATTCACGCTCATGTAAGGAAAGAAATTACATACGTCCAGAAATTTGATACGGCATATTATTCCTGCGCTGGGATCATTCGTTCATCGAATACATCTCTCTTTCCGAGACTACAACAAAATAGTATGTATACTAATTAGTACAGTCAACTCAATGTTAAACAGCAATGTGAACAAAAATACTCGTTATAATAGGCATCACGTACAATATTTATAGATATTGTGTAAATAAACGTACCTTCAAGCAAAGCATACTTCAGTATACTAATCATTGTTTAAATATTTTCTCAGAACAAGTAAATACATCGGCCCAAAACGCAAGGAATAGTTCCCCAACAATGGTCCAAAAATTACAATATTAATGCAAAGTTTGTTTATGAAGAATACAGCATATGTATAGTGTTATCAGAATTCAAACATAATTTTGACAAAGTAGAAAATTCTGTCAGTGGAAATAGTTATCACAAAGGAAAATAAATTTGGTCTGGTATTTAAAGAGGATATATTAAGCCGCAGTCTTATTTTGAAACAACGGAAGTAGAATACCAAAGGAAGTTGAGAACATGGGAGTATTATTTACTAAAATCAAAGTCCAAAGACATGGTCGAATNACATTCAAAACCAAGGCACTCACAGTGTGAACTCCAATGAAACTTAGAGTGACATAATTGTGACGTCTTTGATATTACAGTAAAATTCTTGAATGGATTTTAAAGACAAATTTGATTCTGTTTTAAATGTATATAACAAAATAATTTTTCCATAATTGTTAAGAGCCAAAATCCAAAAGGTAAACAGACAACACAGATGCAAATCCAACGAAAAATGTTATTGCGAAAGCTTTTCAAAACAGAAGGTCATAGTTTTCATTTTTTTTTAAATATTTTCTGAAACTCATGCTCCCTGGTGTAATAAGTAATATGTAATAAGCAATGAAAGAATATGGAGTAAATGTAAATGAAACAAAGCCTCTATGTAAACAAAGCAATGGAATAACTCTTTTTTTGTTGTTCATTATCTTGGAGTCACAATGAGGCCTTCAAAAATAAACTTAAAGTATTATTGTTTTAATGTTAAATTAATTTCTATTTGGTTTAGAAAGGTTTTTAGCGTAAGTGTTAACATCTAAATCTTTGTATGTACAATTGGCGTAGCTTTTAATTTATTACCTAAAATCATCCAGCATCTTGAAATTTGTTGTCTACATTGTTTGTTTATTTCATGTTTTGTAGGGTGCAGGGGTTTATGTCCTTACTGACGCATTGCTGTTTCAACGTGCATCAAGTATGTGTTTTTGTTTTGGTTCTCAATCAAAAGAAGCATTTTAAACTACATTAATAATACATCCGATATCAGAAAATGATTTAAATGAAGCTTGTTCAAAGATCACAAAGAAATTTATATCTATGGCCTTGTAAGGTAAATACTGTCGTATGAATAACACAGAACATTAACTTTCAATTTAGTACAACGGTCAAGGTATTTATTTCTGCAAAACTACAATAATATTAAAAAGGGTTTACTTCTCCAAAATGTGCATAAAGTTTCTAGGATATAATAAGGTTTAAATGCAGTTGGTTATCATATTTGTTAACATCCCATTTCATATAACAATATTATCTACAGATGGACACTATTGCTGGTGACATATTTCTTTCTATCGAGGCGTTTTGAATTGTTTTTTCAAAGACAAAAACATCTATTTCCACCATGACCTAATATTATTATTGTTAAAGAGACATATCAAATTACTGGTGGTCTACCCTTTTTAATGTCCTGTTCACAATTATTTGAGACATAAAATGTTTCTTTTCCATGTTTCGAACTTTCCATTCGAAGCTATCTTCTACATTTGAGTCCATATAAAAGTAACCTCGTACTATACCTTAATGATATAAGAATACCCGATACCACAAGATTGAATTACAGACAATGCATACTGAATAAGATTTTGTGATTAGATTAATTAGGTAAATCTTCCGTAATGTTGGAAAGGAAATATAGAGGAATGGACGCGTTCCCTTTAATGTGTTCCTTAAGCGCTAAAGGTTGCAAATGAATACATAAGAAACAAGGAGATAGGGGAAATTCTGTAATAAAGAAAGAAAAAAATACGGTTGTACAGATTTACGCAAAGACAAAATAATAAATCTGGCTTCATAATTTGATTCTATGTTTGAAAATCTGTTTTCACGGGTCACCTGTTGTATACACTTTCATTATATAACAGATTCAAATCATTGTTATGCCTAAAATATAGCTATGACACTTTGCTGCTGTTTGAAATCCAATTCCGCCAATTTGGACAACTTGGCAACATCTTTTAAAAAAGTCATTACGTGGTAAAAAACCAAAATAAACGTAATTCAATGAAAATGCCACAACACTCCAAGCAGAAAATCAATTTGGTCTTAGTGTACTTCAATTTTACTAAAAAATAAGGAAATTATTCCCTTGCATAGCTCTTTCCTTTGTTCTTATCTGTTTTTGGTTAATCTATAAAATTTTAATTTTCGTTTAATTGCAATAAAAGATAAACATTACGTTCTTCCGCGAAAATGTATTTTTTGAGGATTTAACCCTTTCAAAAAAAACAACAACAAAAAACAAAAACAAACAAAAAACAAACAAAAAACAAAAAAACAAAAAATAAAACGAAAATTAGCTGCTGCACAGTATATCAACTTGAATACTAAGAGCTGATAATCAACACATTTATGTCATAAATAATCACTAGGAAGCAGATATACAACAGGTGCATGGTGTTCATCAATATTCTATAAATAGTCCACTTAGGGGACTTAATTTACGTCTTAAAAGTTATAGTCACTTTCTAGCTACAAATATTGTTTTGCATTTGCAAGAGAAAAACCATTAAGAATTATTTAATCATGTCACAAATGCAAGTATTTTAATACCTGGAGAGGTCACAAATCACTGATGAGGAATGGATCCGTCAGTAGTCAATTTCAATTAGTGTTCAATAAAAAGGATAAGTTGAGCTATTTACAATCTACATAAGACAAAGTCTCTACAAAACATTTGTTATACGAAGCAATGGAACAACGCTTTTATTGTTGTTCTTCATCTTGAAGTCACCGTGAGTCATTTAACAATTAACTTTGCTCTTACCTTATTGTCAGTTCAAGACTGCCCCTAACATTGAATTGATTGCTGGATTTGTCAGGTTTCTCCTTCAATCAGAATAACATTATTTGCATCATTCATTCAACGTATCACACCCGTCCTTATTTACTCACCTGAAGGAAAGGGATATTTTCATGAATATTGTACAAAGTGGAAGTCAAATGGATGGAAATAATACCAAGTGACAAAAATAAACAAACCTTTGAATAAAAAGGATGACGAAAACATATATTTATTATTTTGGATAAAAATGCTTTTTATATATATTTTAAGTCGTAAAGCGGAGAAATATCGCAAATGATCAAATGATGGCTAGATCCTTTGGAGCAAGTGGAGGCGGCGGTGCAGAACTTCATTCTGCTCCTATTTCCGCCAAGGTTGCCAGCCCAACTCGAACTCGCACCGAGTTTCCAGAGACTTGGTTGTGGCAGAGTAAACAAACAAGGTACTTTGAATAAGACGGAATAACAAGATAACATAAACATCTACATTTGCTGAAAAATACAATTAAATTTAACAATCTACCAGAGAACTGCACAGGAAAACAAAATAAGACAAAAGAAATACGTAAAAAACGAAAGAAATTCAGGACAGTCACAATTGGCATCGGCACTAGCAAAGGCTAACGGTAGTGTTAAACCAGATTATTGGAACCCAAATTTCTCCTCTTCCTATCCAGTCTTGATATCGTATAGAAAAACATGAATAAACTCCATTTCAGGTAGTTTCCAAGCACATGAACCAAAATCTTGAATATGAAAGAATACAACAAAACATAAATGCCGACTCAAGCGATATATTACAAGATTTATGAACTTCTCCCTTATTTGACAAGAATAAAAAACTAATATAGTCAACATCTCTTACCAAAAATTACACTTTGTAATGTTAATCATCTTATAAATATATAGAAATGAAAATTGAAAAAATCTCTATCCATTCAAACACACCTTCTTAAATATCAAATTTTCAAAGAGCACAATACATACAGAGTCAAAAGCTTTTGAAGAATCCAAAAAATGTAGCCTCCTCAGCATCAAATACCACTTGTTAATTTTATCGTTCCATTTTTTTCGGCAGTGACAATGGTTCAGCATCAATAACTGTGCCTGTTCCTGACACAATTACCCAATGGATAACATCAGCATTTGCCGTAAATCCTGTGACAGGTCTCGGGGTAGCAGCAGAAATGGCAAACGTAAGACGCCTTTATCATTCATATAATTTTATAGCTCGCCTTTTTAGAATCGTTATTTTTAATATTTTGTATGTCTTCATAATGGAATGTGTATTTTTTATCCTTTGGGATCAATGTTTTTCCAAATAGAATTTATGCTCATGGTGAATGTCAACAATTCTTCACAATGTATTAAATTTAGAGTTGTAATTTTAGTTGGTTTATCATAAGTAATTGTTTGTGCACCATATTAACACCTTTAAATCATAAATTTATTTTTGTTTATATTAATATTTCAGCTTACAACATATCAAAACTTTTTTATGCGATTTGATCTTCCATACTCTGCAATCAGAGGAGAAGTTATTATTGTACAGATATCCGTGTTTAACTATTTCAATCAGGATTTGGAGGTAAGGATTTATTTTCTTTTTCTTTGTGAACTTTTAAACATTTCAAGAAAAGAAAATTAGAAACAATTGTCACATTGTAGCTAAACTAAGTTGCGACATTGAAACACGATATTCATTTGCTTTGAAATTGTATTCAAATACGTTAGAGTCGTGTTCAAAATTTTCCTTAATGTTGATAGAAACAAAATTACAGAACGAAATTTCTTAGAGCCAAAGTCCAAGAGGTAAAATGACAAAGCAGGTTGAAATTCACCGGAAAGTGAAGACCGCAATGGTCCTGACTTGGTACAGGCATTTCAAAACCGGTTTTATAGTGCCCCAAACCTCACTTTCCATTGCTGTAGTGATTGGTAATTGCATTTTTAGACCACATTGTACATTAATAGATTCTAATGTACTTGTATATGTCATTTTTATTGTATCTGGTAGTCTCTTAGTCTTTAAAACTATCCCCGTTAAAATGCCAATGTCATATCAAGATAGTCTACAAATTAATTTCATTACATTATATAATATTAATCATAAAACTTTCTTTAATCAAGGTATCCGTGCAACTAAACCAGAGTGATGAATTTAGCTTTGTTGACCCTAATGGAGAAAAATTTTCTCCAGGAAACGGCGGATTGACAAAGGTAAACAAAAAGTATATTTCCCTTACCCCCAACATCGATAATTCCCATCTATAAATTTCAATGTAAACGTGTTTCTAAAACGTCAGTACATCATGGATTCAGGCCAATGAATATTGACGGATTGGATAATCGAGAAAGTCCAAAGACATGACAATACAGAGATTAAACAAAACAAAATATGAATAAAAAGACGAATCAAGTACTCTGATGAGATCACGAACACCACAACAACACAATGTAAACTACCATAATAAAAAGAACAATTATTAGGTACAGTTACCGGAAAGTATAGCATAGCAGTTTGATCTAAAGGATCTAAAAGGGATCACAAGAGGATCACATAAGCAGTAATAATCCTTGATTGCAAGTTTCCCGATCATTGATTGCAAGAGTTGTGATCCATTATTGCATATATTGAGGTCAATGATCGCAGTTGATGCACTTGATGCAATCAAGGATCACAATAGATAAAACTATACTGAAGTTACTGTAAATTTAGATTCTCCATATGCGCATTTCTACAACTTATATCTCTCTTCAGTTCAGATTAAACCAAAACATTTTGAAATCCACAAACCGAAATATGTGTTAAAGCTGATAGAAAACAAAGAACCAATAGGATCCTAAAAGAAAAGCCAAAATCAGCTAAAGACAAACGAAGAGATCAAGGAATTAAGAATGCCAAGAAGGGATGTCGTTTTGCGGAAATCAGTATTCTGAATACGGAATTCAAGAGTAGTAATATCTGTGATAATACGAACACATGACTGATAAAAAAATGGTAGACTGTGGCATGTAATAGTAAAGTTCGGCCATTGTAGGTGTTTCCTGTTATCTTACGATGTTATTCTCATCTTTGAAATAGAAACATCTGTCAACTCACAGAGACAATAGTAAAACTTTGTAACAATTGTAACAATAACTGAACATAACCTTCATGTTTGAGACAGTGATTACGGACTGTTGACAAAATCACTGTATGAACTACAGACACAACATATTGAGTTGTGAAATGTAGAGACATTATGCCGGGGTATTATTATAGAATCTGATGGAAAACTTGACTTTTCAAATAAATTCAAAAGGAAAATGAATTTTTGAAAATAGCAAAACAGTTCAAGGTGTTTGTGCCTAATGTTTTAAATGGTACTTTATGCAAAATACGTCGAAATCAATTTACTTTAAACAAACAAACAAAAAAACGCATTATTTTTGATATGATTTTTACTTTCTAGCTATAGTTGCCAGATGTAACATCTTCCCTTACTTGGAAAACAGTTCCTCCTGGTTTAGAATTACTGTAAATTATAAATGTTTTATAATTTTCTCAGATGTATGTTACCGATCGTAAATGCATGAAATAAAAAATTTGATATCGTATGCTTGTATTTTGACAAGATCAAGGAATGTTAAAGCTGTATAACTAATTCTCTCAACTACAGTTTGTGAAGAACATGACTAAATGAGTCATGTAGCTTCAAATTATTTGCAATTGCACGTCCCGTTCAGAAATTCAGAGATACAAGTTAACACAATGTGTAAAATGTTTCTCCAATGTTTACAGTTTTCCCATGTTTATGCATATGCATTGTTGTTTTCGTAAACAATACAACTTTATTTTTACAACTCTTGTGGTTTGGTTTTGCAGAAAGCTACTGTTCGAAAAGACAGTGTAGATTCGGTCTATTTTCCAATCATGCCTACTGGCCTTGGTAAAATAAAACTGAGTGCAACTGCACAGTCATCACTGGCTGCGGATGCTGTCAAACGAGAATTTCTTGTAGAGGTAAATATTGGTTTTATAAGTAGATACTGAAGTTCATGTAAATTATGAAGATCAAAACAAAAGGATTGGAGACCAAGATAAAAGTAAAACAATACACATACAAAAAAAGAAAATATATAAAAAAATGAAACAGACCAAGTTACCATTACGATCCATCAGCCAACATTGGTTATGGACAGAGATATATGTAATGGGACGAGACTTTTTGGGTTTTAACCAAATATCTTTCATATTGAATTTTCAAAATGCAATAGAGTACCAAAGAAATAGTCTGCCGTTTGGGATTAGCATTTCATAAGCAAAAGCATCGACCCTGTGGTAATGTACCGAAGGCACTGTAATGTGGCCTCTGCAGTGCTCATTTCAACAGCTAATGTCTCTGAAGTGCAGATAAAAACTATAACAAAATACAAAAATACCCTAGTTACATCAAAAACAGTAAATATCGTTATGCTGTACATGTGTTTCAAGGAGTTACCTCTCATCAGCAGCATAAGAATCAATACGTTTAGATTTTATCTGCACTGAAGAGACATAAGTTGTCGAAATGCGCACATGCAGAAAATAAACCCACAGTAACTTTGGTATTTAGTTATTTATAGTAAGGAAAGCCATAGTCCAAAAGTAGTCAAATAAGAAGTACTCAACCAAAGATATCGAAATGGGAGGCTAAATCCAGTACCAAGGACATTTACCGATAGCCATACACGGAATGAAGCCTCATTATTTTTAAGCGCTTAAAAATTTTGATAAAAACTGTATAAATTTCTATAAAATGCAAGGTAAATTTTTCACGTGAGATAAGTCTCACTATCAGGCTGGTGAATACCCTCGAGGGCCTCTGGTCCACCAGCAGTGACATCGGCCCAGTGGTTTCAAAATACAAAAATACCAAAGTTACATTAAAAACAGTAAAATTCGTTATGCTGTACACGTGTTTCAAGGAGTTACCTCTCATCAGCAGCAGTAGAATCAAATAGTAAGGAAAGCCATAGCCAATCGAATAAATGTTTTTCATGAGCTTAAATAAAATAATATTTGTTAGATAATAAACAAATTAAGTCAATCTAGTTTGCTTTATTTATGATGAAAATAAAATGATACTTTATTGGAAAGCCTTTTGTCATAATAATGGTATTAAAAGCAAAAATGTTATGTTTACCACCATCATTAGTTAAATAATTATAATAATTTTTATATTTAAGTGATGTAGTTCAATAGCACTAAAAAATAATCTATTTTACAAGTTTTATATGAGCATCGAACATTTCATCAATTTCTACTTTTATAGTGACTGTTATATGTCACGATTGGTAGCCTTTGTGGGCAAAAGACTTTCATCCTGCAAGGGCGTTTAATTTTATTGGCTGCTTTATAGATTTGAAGCTCACCTGACCCAAAGGGTCAGTGTGAACTATTGCCATCACTTGGCACCCGTCGTCCGTCGCCCGTCCGTTAGTCTGTCGTCCGTCTGTCAGTCCGTCGTCCGTTTAACTTTTCTCATTTTCATTTCCTCCTCTGAAACTACGTAAGCGAATTCAACTAAACTTTACAGGAATGATGTATGGAAGGTCTTGAACAAAGATTGCTCATTTTGTTCTGATCCCATGAAAAACATGGCCGCCAGCACGGAGCATAGTTTAACATTCTCCTCTTGAACCACTGAAGCAAATTCAACCAAACTTTACAGGAATAATGTAATAAAGGTCCTTTACTCATTTTGTACCGACCCAACGATGTGTGATTAATAATATTATTATCATCTCATCTGAAACAACAGAAGTAAATTCAACCAAAGTTTACAGGAATAATGTACGGAAGGTGCTTTACAAAAATTGCTCATTTCATTTGTTTGACAACAAATTTAGCGGCCAAAACGGAACATAGTTTAACATGGGAGCCTATGAGAAAATCATCCTTTTCATCACCTTCTCTGAAAATAATCAAGCAAATTTAACTAAGCTGTATTGGAATGGTGTTGTATAGAAGGTCATTGCAAAGATTAGTCATTTCAATAGGATCAGTTAATCACACGGGTGCCAATAGAGAACATAGCTAAACATTGAATCCCATTAGTAAAAATATTATTTTTGGTCATGCATGGCTTAGAATCATTTTGTCAGGTGAGCAATACAGGCTCAGTCTCTGAGTCTCTAGTTAAATGATATTCCGCTTTGTGTTTTTTATTTAGATTTTGTACACTTTAATAAAATGTTATAACCATCTTTTCATTTAAACTGCCTATAAATGCAAATAAGAAAATAACTCAGATTTGGAAGTTATATAAGGTTTTGTGCCTAAATATTTCAATTTTTCTTTTACTTATATCGTGATGTTCATTATGAATCTGTCGTTTTATTATTTCTACAGCCGGAAGGCATCACACAGACGTATAACGTACCACTGTTGGTAGATCTTCGACAGCAGCGTACATTCACTGATGACATAAAACTTTCCTTTCCGGCAAATCTTGTTAACGAATCAGAGTTTATCAAAATCCAAGCAATTGGTATGTATTTGATCCTTACTAAAGTGTAACACATCTGCAGCTTCGGTGTTAGGAATATTCTTGCTTTCGTTTTTTCTTTATTTACTGTTAAAGCATTGCGAAGACATAAATATCGTATTTATACAATATCTGTATTTTACACTTACTTCGCTTTTATACCGTTTTCCTAGCTTTTTGTTTTTTGTTTTTTGTTTGTTTGCTTTTTTTTGTTTTTGTTTGTGTTTTTATAGGGTATTTATTGGAATTTACAAATGTTTTTCTCTTATTAGAAAATATTATCGAAATATGCAATTGTAAGGTTTACAAATTGAACAACTGTAATTTGGTAGTTTAGTAATCCGCGTCCGTAAATTATGAACTGTTCATAAACACAGTAAAATGTACAATTTATAACTATTTCAGGTGATATAATGGGACCAGCATTGACTAATCTGGATAATCTACTCAAAACATCGTACGGAAGCGGGGAAGCAAATATGGTAACATTCGCCCCAAATGTATATGTTAGTTCTTATTTGAAAACTACAAACAGATTATCCGGAGATATCAAGGATAAGGTTGAATCTACGCTAGAAGGAGGTATAAATTAGAATTAATTGGTAGACAATGAACAACGCTGCATTCATTTCTTCACTGGTCATTGTCAAATAACATAAATTAAACTGGCAAACTGCTCTTACATTCACTGCCATTCATTGCCAGACAAAACACGTACTGTCTCAAGCTAGTGGAAAATCACAACTTATAGCCAAAGGAAGTGAGAACCGAACCGACAATCCAAAAAGAATATTCCAAGGAGAATGGCAACATGGGAAACAACAAAGAAACAAAGACACCACATGAGTACGGCAAAGAAAAGAAAAATGAAGACACACACAAAAAGATGAACGACAAGGACCCCCCTCCCCTTAGGAAAAAAATCCTTGGGCGAGATCAGGTGCACCGGTAGAGTAAGCATCTCCTGCTTCTTATGGGACCCTGACGTGTTGAATATGTCAAATCCGGCAGAGGAAATAACAATTAAGCTTTAAAAGGGAAGATCTGTTGTCGTCCAGGAACACAGGGCACTCATCAAGTCGATTATAAAAACATTGCATAAGAAAATAGTGTATCGTGGACACTTCATACAAGATGTTGAAATAGCCTTAGGATATTACAAAAAGCAAAATAAAATGCCAAAATTTAAAAGTATGATAGTATGCCCAATAGAGAAGTTATCTAAGGAACAAAGACATCAAAACTGAAATGTGTACAGAGCATTACGAATCGTATTGGTACCACTTTAAGTAAGCTCGAGAGGTGATGCTATAAATTTCCTAGTTATATTGCCAAAAGTTCAAATATTTACGTTAGATGGACACTAACATATACATCCATGAGATTTTGTGATAAATCGGCACGATTGAAGACCCCATCCTACACACTTGTAATCGGCAATAAAAGGTATAGGTCACCTTGCTTGTTTTTTCTAGAATCAAAATAAGTTTGGCAATTTTTTTCACATAAATTTACATGGAATGCACGGGGGAAATATGGAAAAACAATTTTTAACTTCGCCATGCTTTCAACGTAAATAATTTACAAAAACTGTAATGAACCAAATCAACGCTATATTTTTCAAATACGCGACAGAACTGTGCAGCGCAACAGTGTTTATCTACCTTAATGAAATTGTGAAAGCTCAATGAATATGCATCATTGGTGATGTACGTTTAAGTTGTAGCACACTGAAATTTTGTCAGTATAATCAACATATAGTGGCTAGAGACAATAACATAGGTCTAGAATGTAAAATTAAACAACTATGAAACTACCTCGTTTTGTCAATTTTCCTATCTTTCAGGCCGTTAGTGGTCTAAAGTTGTTGTGTTATTTACTATTGTGAAATGTCATTTTTCGTTATAATGACAACTGCATGTTTTGTCAACAGTAGTCAGCTTAATAACTGCAGTTATATTTTCTCACCAAAATCAGCAATAAAATCATGTATACATGTATTTGTAAGTAAATCCATAAAATGTAATTCTAAAAGTATTGAGCAAAGTATGAATGGCGTGGCATATTTTAATGAAAAAAAGCAAGATTATGTCCAAACATTAAATGTTCGGTTCTTTTCTATGTGTTACGATATTTGTGTTCTTGAACCTAGTTATATTGTTATAAAATTATTAGAATATTTGGCTGTAAGGTATATGTTAGTAGATGCCTGCATAGCACGGCGTTAATTTTCTATGCATATATAATAAAGGTTACCAACGACAGTTGTCCTTTGTACGAAATGATGGTTCATTCAGCGCGTTTGGAAGTAATGATAAAGAAGGTAGTACTTGGTAAGATTTTAATCATATATTATACATTGGAAACAACCAAATCTGAATAATTGTCATACATGTATTACTATGCTTCATTCCATCTGCAATTTTTTGTTGATAAAACGTTGCCCGGATATGGTGATGACATAGGAATGGTTAATGCCACGTCACGGGAACGAAAAAGGGATTCAAAATAAAAAAACGACAATTCTATTCATATCTTACACCAAAGAAGAGCGTGAAAAAGACGAAAATTGAATTTTCACCAGGCGGTATGAGAGGGTAAGCATGATCTGATACACTGCATCCATAATTTCAGAATACAAAAGTCATCATGCCGATTTGTAATTTACATTATCAAATTTTTGTGATTATTTCGGCAGTCGAAACAGGCTTTTCATTGAGTCTACTGTGTTTGACGAAATTTGTTATTCTTCAATGGTATACGAACGTTAGTCAATGACCACGTATACGTTTTGTGTTCATGAGATCGCAGGCAACTGGTAAACTGACTCTTATAAAAAAGTTAAAGGCATGTTTTAATTAGTGCAACATTGTCCGTGTTAAACTTGTGACAAATTTAAAGTCTACAATATTTCAATTCAATTATATTTTGTTTATAGGGTTACCGCATTTGTAGTAAAATCATTTGCACAAGCATCAGAATTTACTTTTATTGACAAAAATGTGATGACCAAGGCCATCCAATGGTTACTTCGCCAACAACTGCCGACCGGTGAATTCGAAGAAGACGGGCTTGTTATCAAGAAAGAAATGCAGGTAGTGTTTGGAGTTTGTTTGTAGTTAGAATGTTCCAAAAATAAGTTCAGTCAAGTTATTTATGTTTTGTTGATGATTTGGTTGCTTGCTACAATACAGTCTTTATACGATATGGAAGTGCAGATAAAACTAGCTTTTGCTTGTGCCGGTACAAAGTCCGGCTATCCCGAGTTCCTATAGTTATTTATGTTTGTCTGTAGTCTGTTTTGTGCTTTTGTAGTGCAGTTCTCTTGTGGGTAGTGGTTGTTATTTTCGGCCATTTTAGGTGTTTAATGTTATCTTGTCTTTATAAACCTTAAATATTTTACGAAAGGATATGGAGTAAATGAACATGAGACCATAACACATATGTTAACACCAACTGCAATAATGTTAATGAGCTGCATAATTAAGGTCGATTCTTTTCATTTTCAATTAATGAAAAATTCATGTCAGATATGTTATGTTTAAAATATGCATTTCAAAATCCATTTATTTTTTATTTATTCCTTTTTTATTCAACAATGATACTTTAATATTGTGCATTGTATTCAAATTTCTGTACTTTCAGGGAGGTACTGCATCAAGTAAAAGAAGTCTTGCTGCATTTGTACTCATAAGTTTGGTAAAAGCCAGAGCACACGACCAGATTGACACATTGGTAAATTTATGAATTCTTAAATGTAAAAAGTATCTAATTTGTTCACTCTTCTGTAATTAAGGGGTATCTCCTTCTTGTAGACCACAAGTATATCTCTTTTTTCTTAATTTTAAAACAATTTTTTGAATTTGAAGATTTTCGAATGGTGTGACATCTGAACATCGGTATGCAACGCTTATATTTTCTTCACATAAGGGAGGTTATTTCTTGTCCTGAGCTGATATTTGTTTAAATGACAAAGTAGCAAAAAATTTAACGTTAGGCGATTTAGGTTGTTAGTTTATTTAATATCAGCTTGCTGTAATGTAAACCTGTAAAATTTAAATAAACTGCAGTTCTATTAAATAATAAGTAATAAATACTTACCAATAGAAACTGAAACACTATCAAAGATTTTAGTGGTGGTGCTGGCAATTCATTACATTCATTACTGCATTCTTAATCTAGTCGACTTGGGGGATTTATGGATGAAAAGAAATTTTTTTTCAAAGAACCTTACTATTTTAATTTGAAACCCATAGTTTGGAAACACAAAAAGTAAGAAATAACTACCTTGAAAAATTATTTGTTGATAAATAAATATTGCACTTTTTTATGTTTTTTTTTATCTTAATTTTAGTAAATTTTATTGATAGATAAAAACACAGGTAAATGAGGCAATTGTCAAAACAACTAATTTCATAGCCAAAGATGCACCTGCCTCTATTGCCAACCAGTACGAACTTGCAATAGTTTTCTATGCGTTGACACTAGTCAATCATCCATCGACACAGCAACTGCTATCTACTTTAGAGACAAAGGCCGTTGAAAAGGGTAAGTAAAAGTTTAAAGAGAGGAATTCTGTCAAAAATTTCTCTTCAGGCGCTACTGTGTCAAGATGATTTATTCGCTGAATATGGCGGATATCTGAGTAGCTATTGCCATCCCACAACATCATCAATAGCTTTCATCTGACCAAGAAACTCTAGATTGACATGTTTTATTTCTTAAAGACTTCAATCAAGATACTTTATGTAATATAAGTGACTTTTGAATTTTATTAAAAAGGTTATAAGTAAAAGGCAAGATGACCTTAGCTTTTCTGTCGGATAAGTTGTTTGCATGGAGATTGCTGATGTTTGATCTGTACCTTGATTATCTGTCATAAAATCTACGTAATCATGGTTTGTAAAATTATTTATTCAATTATTTGTTACACCCGAGTTCGTTTCTGACAACTAAAACTTTAAACCGGTTTAGCCCACCATTTCTGTATGACTGTACCAGGTCAACACTATTGCGCTTTCCAAATTTTCTGGTAGTTTTTGCACCTACTTTACCCTTTGTCTTTTGAATTTCGGTTCGGTAATTCTATTCCGTAATTTTGTTATTAATCTACTTGACTGCTATTTATAAAATTGGTTCGTTCCATAAATGAACAAACGAATGTTTGTTATAAATGATTAGATGCTGATGAATCTAAATATCACTGTAGAGATATTGAGAGATTGAATGCGACATTCTGAAACTATAAAGAATAATCGGTAATATGCTTTATATATATATAATAAAATGTTCACATTGGAATGGAATAATCAAATGAAATAGATACAAATGTGGGTTGTTATATGCTTCTTATTTAATGCTTATGATTTTATTTCATAATCACACGATCATCTTGAACAGTGTGATTTGGATGCGACATTATGATGCTACTTATTAATAGGGTTGACATTCATTCATAGGCAAAAGAACATAACAGGAAACAACCACAATTACTATTCATTAATTTATATTCATATATTACTTCATTAACTTAAATATTATGTGGAAATATATTTTGTGATTTTCTCTCTTGTTTTAGATGGAGAAAAATATTGGATACTACCAAAAATCGAAACTGATATTATACAACCGTGGAAAGACTGGCAGCCACCAAATGAAAAAGTCCGGGCGTTAGATGTGGAGACAACATCGTATGTTCTACTTGGATATAATAGACTTGACGACACTACTAATGGTATCAAAGTGCTGAAATGGCTTGCCCAGCAACGAAACTCAAATGGTGGATTTATATCGACACAGGTTGTACAAAATGTTTTCATGTTATCATACTATTACAATACAAATAATTTTATTCAACAGTGTATTAACCATTGTATATTTAGAATTTCAGATGAAATTAACAATCGTGCATATATATTAAGATAATATCTATCATAGGAGAATAAAAATGTATATGCATCAGCAATAGTCTCTGTGATGTTATTTTTTTGTAAATTGGAGTTCTTAAATATCAGGATTTAGTTTATTGTATTACATTTATTAAAACTACCAATGCCAAAACATTTCTGATGTGACATTTGAAAAGACGATATATATATTTATAATATAGGACACAAAGTTAGGCAAATGAAAGGCTGAAAGGATTTTCTTTGTAATAATTGTATTTGAATTAATTTTAATATTTTATGTCTAGGATACAGTGATAGCTGTGCAAGCACTTGCTGGTTTAGCAGCTAAACTTTACGTTCCAACATTTAACCTAACTGTAGATTTTACATCTCAATCCTGGCCTGGAGCAACATTTGATATTGAAGACTCGAACTCATTGGTTTTACAAAATGAGGATGTAAGTAATACTCAACAAGTTATTTGACCGTAAACCTAGTTTTAAACCATTATTTGTTTAGAAAACAAAAACATGAAACGCTCAACATTCCATACGCAGCGAATTCATTCAAAATCTCGAACAAGGGTTTAAGTGCACTGAGTACACTTTAGTTACATGTTTTATTTAATCAGCATGACGCCCGCTTGTCTGTCATGATACCAACAGTCTACAAATATGCATCGCATGATTATCATTCCTTTGTGTTGCTTGCTTGCATCTTAATGTGTTTTGTTCTCGTAATACATTATTGCTATTGTTTTCGACAGAGAAAGTTCAGATACTCCTATCAGATTATGCAGAGTTTTTAAGATATCTATAAATGATTGACATCGGAAACGATTAGTACAGTAAAGAGCCGACGTGAGACAAAATCGACGAATAAACTTGATATAGTCGGCACGGAGAGTAAAATACGGACATCGTGAATGGTGTGTCACCTGTCATTAGGGAAGTCTTGACCAAACCCTTCGGGAAGTTTTGAATTTGATTCTTCTTCCGTAGTGCGACAGTGTTCTACCAGCAGACTAGGCTCCTTGAGCTAACCTGCAGTTTAGCGGTGAGCACCCCTTGACCCATCTATCTAAATTATGTATTGTTTTTTTCTTTCCCTTCAAAATTGTGGTCATGGAGTTAGTGGTCTACCTGTATTGGGTTTTATTCATATGTTTATTATTCTATAGGGAAACGGGACAGATAAAGGGGAGGTTTGGGTACCCATAAACCGGTTTAACCCTACCACTGGCTTTTGCTTGTGCCGGTACCACGTCCGGCTGTCGTTGTGTACGTTTGTATTTTGTCTTATTCGTGTTCTTCATGTGTAGTTCCATAGTAGATTGTGGCATGTTATTATAATTTTCAGCCATTGTAAGTGTTATCCATTTTTTTACATTAATAATGATTCAATCAATATTAACCATGTCGCCGGAAGCCTTTATTCTGAATGTGATTCAATTTTTTTCTGGAAAAACACAGGCATCTCAATAGCAAAATATGAACAAATACGTGATGAATTTGCAAAAATACACAAAAAAATTAAAAAAAACACAAATATGTTTAAAAAAAACAATACTAGTAGAATAATAAAAGAACAAATCATAAGATTACATCAATCAAATACAGAGACAAGGCAAAAAGAACCAGAACACAGGGGGACGATAGTCTAAAAACACGGACACCAAAATACCACACTCAAAACTAAAGGACCAGAGCAGAGTGACTTCAGGTCCTTCGAAATGGTGAGCAGGTACTGATCTGTATACTGCACCTGTCTGAATGAGGGTAATAACAAAATTAATTTGAAGCCCTAATCAATAAGGCAGTCACGGAGATAACTATGCCTAATGAAAGTCCAAACAACTGTGTCTACCTTTCGTTTAGCGAGTCGACTCTGAAAGAAACATGTACACATTTTAAATTGATATATTAGTGTAAATGTTAAGAAATTGACATTTTTGAAAATAATATGGTCGCCTTAATAGAATTTTAGTACTGAGATGGCTATTTTCGAAAAATTGGAGTAAGTCGAAAAGGATGTAAATCCATTACTTTCTGTTGTTTCCTGATTCAGCAGGATTTAGTGATAGGTTCAGCAAAAGATTATATAAACAAGTATATACTTGATGATATATATGTGAGATGTAAGGATCTAGCATTTTTTATTTTATGAACGTTTAACTAAATTGAACATGGATCTGCATAACAATCATAATGACCATTAAATACCTCAACAAGGTCATATTGTAATGCAGACAGATTTGCATATAATTCATATTTGGCATTTAGTGGTGTCAATCTTTATGATCATCCGGTAGTGCCATAGTGCAATAAATACTTTTACTGAATTACAGACATTATAAAATTCATAGCAACAACAAATTTAAACGACGCAGAGAAGATTGTTTCTTTAATTTCTTTCCAGTTTTCATATTCCCTTACGAGTGTTGAAACTTTTGTCTCCTCACTAGTGAGAAAATTGTGAAATGTCCCACAAACCCTGTTTATAATAAAATAAAGTAATTTGCATTGGCTCATTAAAGAAATATTTCTACAATTCAAATACGTTAAAGCTCGTTAAATAAATTTTCGAATGTTTGAAAGCTCGACAATTTTCACTTTCAAACGTAAGTAAGTAGCTCTTGTTGTAGAAACTGTCCATCCTATTAAAATATTTCTATATATGACAGAAATTGAAGACCACAGATATATTTCATGGGTGTTTTCTATAAAATTTTCCATTACAGATTCCAAACACCGTGAGGACAGTATCGGTACAGGGGACGGGTACAGGAATATGCCTGGTGCAGGTAAGTTATTTTAAAATTAGAATGTAACAGCAAATGCCAACAAATTGTATACATGGGATCAAAAAAAATTATCAATTGTTATAAGATTTAGGTGGGGTGGATTTAGAATATTATCTCACACGTTAAAATAGCCATAATTCACATATATTGCAATTTTGACACAATTTTCAGTAGAATACAACTGCATAGTTGGCCGATGAATTGTTACATGTTATCCCCAAGAGGTGTCCGAAAAAAAGATTAATTATTATTCAACAAGAAAAACCTGTTTTATCGAATTAGCAAATCACTTTTTTCTATAAATAGTATGAGAAATAGAGGGATATTGAGTAAATGCACATGAGACAAAACTTCTACAACAAAATAATGGAACAGAGCCTTTTTTGTTCTTAATTCTGAAGTAACCATGAACTTTCAAAAAGTATTTTTATTTCTGAATGGTTATTTGATATCTAAGGGTCCTATATTGCTTTGTTTCCACTATATTTGAATTTACTATACAATAACAGATAACATTTTTTATGAATCGTCTTGTGCTTATTACCATATAGTAGAACAGTTTTATTTGATATTGGATTTGTAGCATTGAACTGCTCTATCATTTTTGGATATGCATTGTTAATATTGGTGACATTTTCACCTGGATTTAACGTCTTAACGGATTTCACATTACCCGGTTTTTACTTTATCGTGGATTTACCGATTGATAGTGCGATGGACGCCCTTTATGGCACAGGACATTCCACCTTTCAGAAGTGACAAATCTGTTTATTAGAGTTTGTGCTGTGAGTGCTTTAGTTTTGGGTATCGGTGTTCCCTTTTTATATGGTGTAAATGTCTCGTGTTGTTTTTCTGAATTAATATTCATATGTGTTCAATTAATATTTTACTAACAATGTTTAATTGTGAGGGATCTATTCGTTCTAAGATGTTTTAGTCAATATTGATCTTTGTGTTGTTTTACAAAGCTGTTATAATTTCCATATGGATATGGAGTAAATGAACATGAGACCATAACACATATGTTAACTATAACTGCAATAATTTTAATGAGCTGTATGTTTAGTCAATATTGATCTTTGTGTGTTTTACAAAGCTGTTATAATTTCCATACCCTACAATTTATGCAGTGTTTTAAAGACACAGCAAATGCATGATGGATTGTGTTTTATGTGTTGTTTTCTTTTCTATTGTAGGCTGTTGTTTCTTTCAATGTTTTGGAAGAATTACGAGAACCAGCATTCAACTTGACAGCAACTGTGTTACAAGATTCAATAAAAGGTTTTAGATTAAGATCCTGTTTCAGGTAATTATGAATGCATGGATTTGTCTTTTTGTTTTGTTTGCTTATCGAACCAGACCTACATTATTTCACCGTTCTTATTTGAAGGGGGCACACGAATTACACCGAATACACAAAATTACACCAAACTGAGAAGGAAAGGTTGAAAAGCATACTATTGGCTCAATAATGAGCGCCAAATACTTTTCGTCATTTCAAAATTCATTTGCATCCTTTGAAAAAGCCTTATTCAATTTCAATTAATTCAATGTTCTATAATCGTTCCTGCCATTTTCAAATAAAAACAAATTCTTATGCAATTAAAAACTGTTACAACAGTTTAAATTAATTGTGATTAAAATATTTGAACTACTGAACACTAGTCATAAGTAAAGTAAGTGAGAACCGAACCGTCAGTCTAAAAAGAACAATTCAAGGACAATGGCAACGCCGGAAAAACAAAGAAACAAACAACATATATCAACAAAGAATACATTTGAGTGTGTGACTATGAAGGATGTATTTTACTAGTGTTTTTATCAAATTCGAAAGCTTAAATCCAAGCCTTTAGTGCATTGTTTGTTTCGGTATTCGTTTTCCGATGTATACATTGATCTTCAAATGTAGGAAAAGGTAAAGTGTCAGTTTACTGTTTATAATTAACATATTTTCTTTACTTTCAAAGTATTTGCTCAACGATGAATACATACTAGAAATAAAAAAAAGTTTGCAGTGTTAGGAATAAGTTGATTTTAAAATTCAGCAAATAAACTAACAGTTTCTTTGGTATTTTGTTATCTAAAATAATGTAAAAATTGATCTATAAATATTTAATATACATTCTTTCTGCTTTATTTAAGTTGGAGAAAATTAGATCAAAGTTCGATGGGATTACTTGAAATCGGAATCCCCACTGGCATGGAGGCTGACCTGGGATCATTGGATACACATCAAACACAAAATAAGTTCAAAAAGTCTGAGAGAGCATATAGACGGATAAATATCTTCTTTGAATCGGTATTTTTTAAGCATCATATTTATACTAAAATGCTACTGATATCTCACAGCATACCACTCTTCGTCCCTTCAACTTTTATTGCTTAATTAAGTACTTGTATTCTGTAAAAAATAGTACGTTTAAATCGATATTAATGTATTACGAGCAAAAAGACAAATGAATATTTAAAAGTTCCTGTTCCGAGTACCACAAATAAAGTCTGGTACGCTACCACTGGACCACCACTGCCATGTTCAAATTTCGGTTAATTCTCGTATTACTAGTAAAAATAAATTTGTAGTTCATCCTATTTTGCATTCCTTTGGACTCACACAGAGATGGCGGGAGCAGTGTAATCTGTCTGTAATATCTGTGCATTCGAAGAACAGCCAAATCCCTCGGTGGGAAGGCAATCTCGATATTCATGTCACTAATTCTAACCCCGTTGGGTTCCATATAAAGTCTAAAAACAGCAACAAACTTGGAAATCTGATATTTTCCTCAGGATAACCATGTAATGGTTATGCAGGTCTTGAAAAATAATTCATAATCGTCTAAAGGCAAGGACCAACTGAATTAAAGTTTGAGGATATAATATTATCGAAATCATCTTTCCACTGAGGAATTTGACCATAACAATTAGAGTGACACGCAAAACTGCATTTCATTTTTGATGTTGCAGATAATATATCAATGTACGTTCACATTAATTTTGACAACCAAGATATATTATCGTTCTCTACTATGATTGATAAAAATTGTGGACTTCAAAGCCTTGCTGGTTACTGCGAGGCGGGGTTGAGGAAAATGACGTTTTTTTTATTTTACCGTATTCGTATTAATAAATATTACATGCCAAGTTTCAAATCTAAATAAATATCATCCGAATACTGCAGAAACAAAACACATTAACCTCAAAACGCAGTATAGTAGACATACAAGAAAATTACGTTTTTTCAAGATTAAGGTTTGTTGGTTGTTAGCGCAATACTCTAACAGATGTTTTAATAAACAACACTAACTCTGCAATCCAGGCAAATAATGTACCACAATTTCGAATTATATTCTCCTGCTTTATATGCAATCCATTGTGTTGTAGAAGCTTAAATGCTATTCTCTGAATTTAATGTTGATTTGCTTCACGTTATATTATATTGTTCTAACAAAACAAACAATGTACACATACGAAAAAAGCCAGAATCAATAAAGATGTATATGTTCATTGCTAGATCACTACATATCCAATGTGTGTAGAAGTAAATATAAAGAGAACAAGTTTGGTTGCTCGTCACCAGTCAGTACCTATCAGGCTCTTGGAGATCAACGAACCTAGTAAGTATATCAATTATTATTTATTGCTGTATTTATGGCGTTCATGAGTTGATAGTGCGGTTTTATTATATCAGAAAGTACAATATAATATATAGTAATCACCAAAGGAAACAATATACGAACAAAAATGATATTCCCTTTCTGAGAGAAAACAATACCTGATTTATAAAATGCAATATTTCGTATGTAAGAAGTAATATAATGCCCAAACATCAAACACATTGCTTATATTTTATAATTATAGTTAACAATAATACTGTCCACTGAGTTTTATATAAATGTCTTATGGAGTTTTATATAAATAAGAAATTCAAAGAAGTTTTCTGTTAAAAGAACATACATTTGGTAAACATTTATATAGAAAGGCACTATTTATAAAATACAACAAAGTACCGAAATTGCCGTTATGTTTAGTTCTACAGGTGTCCTTTGCTACAACCTTTCATTTCACATAAAAAATCAAAATTGATAAAGAAAGTCCATGCAAAAGTGGGAAAATCGAAAAAGGAACTATTGTTTGTTGATTATAACAGAAATTAAGGAACAGTTCTATTAGTCTTTACATTTATAATATTTTATATTTTCACTTGCAGGTAATGAAGCCATTACATTTTACAAATCAGATGCACTTGCAAATGCAAGCATAATTCAGGTGTGCGGTGAAAACAGCTGTTTTGAAGCAAAGGTAATTAACAGGGATAGACTTGACAACATCTGTTTTTGAGACACTGAAATCAAACTGAAAAATATGAAGAGGGATTAGATTAGAAAGCAGCTGTATTCCACTGATATATCAAAAACATGCCCATTGATACCTACATTATTGAATATCCTTTTTACCATTTCGGTATCAAAATTCACCCAAGTTTCAATGTATTTATTTCACACAAGGGCACTTTGCGTTGGCCATTAGTGCCTGCGGGTATTCACCAACCTAGTAGTCAATAATTCTACGATGGCTCGAAAACCAATTTATTTTGAAATTTGCAATATCTAAATTTTTGTAAATGTAAATTAATAAGCACCTCCCTCTACAAAAATTTGTGTTAGCTGATTTTGCTTTCCATTTACATCCTCTCATTTATTTTTCTCTTTCGGTTGTTATATATCTCTGGGTTTATGGTTTTATGATTTATTTGATCTGCACCTCAGTGAAAGAAGTTTTCTAAAAAGCAGTCCAAAAAAAAAGAAAAAAAACTTCGGTATTTATTGACAACATTGAAAGGACATGGAGTAAATGCAAATGAGACACAGTCTCTACAAATACATGGTGAAACTTAGCAATGGAAAAAATGCTTTTATTGTTGTTCTTCATCTTGAATTCACCATTAGGCCTGCAACAATATTCTTTTATTTTAGATATTTTATGCATCTATTACAACTGGGTCCATGCTTTTGCATGCGGACCAAAAGGTATTCATAGTCATTATAGTCAGTAATTTGTTGTTGGACTGAAAAAAAATTGATTTAAAACTTCGTAATATTACTAATTAAAGCTTTTAGAAGACCATTAACCTTGAGTGCAGATCAATTAAAAACTTTAAGAAGACCATTAACCTTCACTTCAGATCACATTAAAACTTTAAAAGGATCCCTAAATACTTTGTTTTGGGTCGTTTTGACTTTGAGATGGGATGTAGTCTCCTTGACATTTACCCCATTTCTTTTCTTTTTCATTAAATTTCAGCGCAGATCAAATTAAAACTTTTAGAAAACAATAACCCAAAGATATATTAAGGTATATTAACTATAACCCAAAGATATATTAAGGTCCAATGTTAAAATTAAGTTGTGGAAATAGCTATCTGCAGAAACTGAACTTATGACACTTCGGTATTTATTTATTAACTAAAGGTCCTTGCAATGTAGGTCAAATAAAAACTTTCTAAAGACAAAAACCGAAATATGTGTTAACATAATATGGTACAAAATAACTTACAGTAGCTAAAGGACTTTTATTAGTACATATTAAGCAAATACAAGCTTGAACGCAACAAGAATAAGGGATATGAGGTAAAAGGACAACTCTACAATGAAGATCAGTTTCATAGTCATTTAATTTTTGTGTTGTTTCATCTAAAAAGTGGATATCAGGAAACACCTACATTGGCTGAAAATTATAATTACATGTCACAATCTTCAGGGAACTACACAGGAAAAACACGCATAAGACATAAGACAAACGAAGACAACAAAAGGAACTCGGAGTATCATTTTCATGTACAATTATTTGAAAATTCTGGAAAAGTTCTATATCACATGCATGTTAATGACGCTTAACATAAAAAAAATCCATTTTTAAAGGTTGATTCTCTAATATCCTGAACAAATCTTTTGCACTTGCTGTGGGTTTTTTTTGCGACTAATCTCTACATACTTTATATCTCAATTCATATTTCAGAAATGATATTGATGGTGAAGAAAGAGCAAAAGCACACAACAAACTTAAAGACATTGACATATTTTTTTCTATTTTGATATGAACTCTATATTAAATAATTGTTTTCTATTTCAATATCAACTTTTTAATAAAATGTTTTTTTTCTGCACAAAAACATGTTCAGTTACAAAAATAGGATAACAGTAAACACCTACAATGGCTGGGAACTACAAACACATGCCACAATTCACAAGCGAACTGCACTACAAAACAATAATGAAGACAAGAGACAAACATAAATAACGATAGGAACTCGGGATAGCCGGACTTGGTATCGGCACTAGCAAAAGGCAGTGGTAGGGTTTAACCGGTTTATGGGTACCCAAACCTACCCTTTTTCTATCCCGTTTCCCTAAAGTATAATAAAAATGCGAATAAAACCCAATACAGGTAGACTACTAACTTGATGACCACTTTCTTTGAAAAGAAAGCATATGACAAAACGTAATTTAGAAAATTTGGTCAAAGAGTGATCGTCGCTAAATTGCCGGCTAGTTTAAGGAACATA
>MJUU01053056.1:26911-40169 GCA_002080025.1 Modiolus philippinarum | reverse complement strand
TGAAATCTGCAAAAGTTACGTTTTTATTTAGCGAGATTAAATGTTTCAATGAAATAGCAAGATCAGATCACTGTTATGAAGGTGAAAACGAGCCCACAAACACAAAATGAACATTCAGCCAAATTCAGAAAACAAACATTTAACAACCTTCGAACAAAGAGTAATCTACACATATTGTAGTTCTTAGATTTTGAATTTTTTTGAATGCTTGTAATGACAAAGACTCTAATGCAGATATATGAAACGATTTTTGATGATGAATAGAATGAAAACATATAGCTGACTCTTTATATGTAATCACAAAATAACAAGAAATCCAGAATGAAGAACAGTATTTTGTCTGTTTGTCCTTAATTTGACGTATGCAATACACAAAATTGATGTTTGATTTTTACGTTACTAAAATTAACATCGCTTTTGTTTATGGAGAAACAGGGGTAATATTAATGCATATTTAAAACTCAGTCTTTTATATATTAATATGAAGATTCCTAAACAGCATACAAGTAAACATAAATGAAAGATGTACAGTATAAATGTTTAGTATCATGCATTGGTTTGGACAGAAAGTACACAGAATCATGTAAATAACAAAATACTGAAGTTATTGTTAATTTATTTTCTGCATACTAGTATGCGCATTTCGAAATCTTATGTAAGCGATATCAAAAAAATAAACGAATTGCTTCCTAGTTACATATCAAAGGGTCTCGACTTGGAATGCACAGTTTCAATATTCTATCTTCAGTTTCTTGTTGATTGTTACATATTTATTTCAAACTTCATATTTTTTGTTGGAGATTTGTTTACTCAAGGAAATATCGAGTTTTTCAAGATCCAATTTAGTTTATAGCACTGTCGTATGCTGTTTCATTTCCCTATTTTATGCCTTACGTGTGTAAGTAAGAACATTTGGTTTAAGTTTGTTGGCATAATACTAAGAACTGTGATGTATTCTCTTTTGAACCAGTTTAACTCCGTCGGTCTTCTTGGTGTATATGATGATGGAAAGAAGTACTGCATGCTGGTCAGCAGGGTTTTCTGGGTCCAAAACCGACTATTTCATGAAATACATACCGAAATAGTTTCATTTGACTCAACTGTGATCTGTTGTTAAAGGTTCTTGCTCCTCCAGTTTAATACATTTATCGTCTTTCGTATATACATGTACATCTCTTAATTTATGCAAGTCGTCTCCGTCTTGTATTACTGGCATGGAAATGTTTTCTACATGAAGTAAACTTCCGGTGGATGTTATCACAAATTGGAAATTTAGACGTTCGTGAGAGGCAACAGTTCCAGTAAAGTCTTTTTCCACTCTGAACACCGCTGTTAAAAGTGTGAAAATTGCTGCACACAAGTAAAGACAACCTAAAACAAAATATAATGAGAAATAATTGTCGGTTATCTTCCAGAATCAAGTTAGTTACACATGGTCAAAATGGAGATAATTTTTAATTACAATATCAAAAGAAGCTATGGACCCTTTCACGGTCCTAAAAGTTGGAAATGCGCTCATATGCTTTTGAGTGCGTACAATGCAACTTCAAAATGTATGTGACGCCTTGATTAATTGTCCTACGGAAACTGGTTTTCTTTTCCACTCAAAATCGTAGGGACGCAGTTATCGTGAAATGTTCTACAGATATGTTTATTAAAATTACTACCACTTTGTTCATATATAACTAACTTTGTACATGGAGATAACCGACAAATATTCCCCAAAGTAACCAGCTTATATACCTGACAAAATGTGAAAACATAACATTCAGGGAACCTTTAGTGCTGAATCATCGTTTTAGGTATTTAAAAAAACTTATGTATACTAAATATATCAACAGTTGTTTTTTCTTTATTTTGTTTTGGTACGTCAAACTAAGCATTAGTCTTTGTTAGCCAACTTTTTTGTAAACTGTCGTCCGAATGGTTGATCACATTTGAGTTCTTCAATGTGTACCTCAAAGCACTGCTACAGAACATTCAATATTTTGTTGGTACTTAGTATACTAGCATTTAGATTCATATCAAAGTCAAAACACTTGTACAAGTACAAATGTATGTGGAGATTAAAACTTTGTCTTTAAATGAACCAACTGCAAACTGTTTTTAATATAGTTCTTATGTGCAACATATAAAGACCTTTTACTTCTTTATATTACATATAGAATAAGCATCTGAGGTTTAAGGAAACGTTTTTATATTTCCGGATGTAATATTTTCGGAATTATCTTTCCCTTACACATACGTCACCAGTCTCTTCCTGCTTTTACATCAAGTTTCCTTTGTTCTCTACAAATCTATTTCAGCGGTACACATGGATTGTTTAAAATAGTTATGTGTAATTGTTGTCCTATACTTATAAAGACGTTTCAACATTAGCGACTAAGCTTTCCTATGTATTAAATACTTACCGCAAAGGTAAAAACTATCTTTAAATGTACCTCCTCTATCTATTATGAACCCTGCAATTACATTTTGTTTTGTGTAAAAATGTTAAGCGTACAAAGTAAAGTCAAACTGAATAGAGTCCGTCACCATTGTCAATGTCCTTTCAGTCATAATTGCTTCATATATAGTAACCACTATCAACCAACAGCTTATAAAAGTAAAACTGATTCCTTATTGTGGAAAAAAACTTCATTTCATTGTTATTTCGTGGACTCTGTTATAGTATTAGTTATTGTATGGATTCCTCAATTTTGTTGTACAATGGGGATAATAACAAATTTACTAATCAGATTGCCAAGAGCCAAACTCCGAGAGGCAAAGAGAAGACAAATAGGGTGGAAGAGTACCGCAAAAATTGTCGACTGCAATGGACCAGACTTGGTACAACAATTTCAAAAGAAATGGTGGGTTAACCAGGTTTTATAGTGTGCCAACCCCCCTTTCTTTCCATTGCGGTAGGGTCCGGTAACAACTCAAAAGCATTCGCCAATGACATGCCGTAAGACAGAAATGTCCATTCCAGTACTAAGTAAAAAAGAAGGTAATGATAGATCTGTTGGATTTTCTGAGCCGTACTCTTATGGTGTCTTTGTTTCTTTCTGTATCTGATTTTGTCATTGCTTTTTGACTTTTAATTTTTGGCCTGACGGTCCAGTTCTCACTTACTCTTACAGTATAATTTGTTAGACCACTCATTCATTTGCATGCTACAAAAAACAAAACTCCGATTGGAGCCGAAACTCGAAAGCCCTAAAAAATATACACACGACAAAAAAAAATCGTAGTTATCCAAGAAAAATACTGCATAGAAAATACCTCATGTGTATGCTTTATTTGAAAATGAAAGAACTGAGTAGATTATCGAAAGCAGAAAGTTAAATTTATTAAAGTCAATAAAACAATCACAGGAAATAACTAATTGTGTGAAAATTACCGAAAGGGATAATTTTCGTATAGGTCCCCAGTTTAAGATGTCTAATCCGGCCAAAAGATGTAACAGATACCTTCATACATGTAGTAATCACGACAGATGCATAAAATTGTCTGATGTATATGCTTTATTAGGAAATTAGAGAACTAATTCCATAATGCCGATTAGAAAGTACAAAGGTTATCCCGAAGTAGGAGAAAATGAGAATAATTTTAATTTGAATGCATAATCCATTTGCTATTAATAACCAAAACAGGTAAAACAAATACTGATTCGAGGTTGTATTCCTCTGCCCATGCTATCTGTGACAAATTCTAGTAACTACGCGACACATGTGCTGAATTTCTTGATAGAGACATTGACGTATATCACACACTATGAAAATTTATTTACTAAAAATTATTATCAATTGAACATTGCAACAACGTCCCTTTTCTACTCACAAAACGGATTTTTAAAGAAACTTACGTATTTGATCGGCAGCATGTAGCTCATTTAAATGGACGTTAATAGGCGTGTCCATTATATGAAATCTCACTGATGTTTTTTTGATATATATAAAATATATCCAATCCGTGGCTTTCGAATTCAAAAACCGATATCTACTTTTATATAAATGAAACATGCTTACACAAGACTTTCACGCAGATCAGTACCGTAATACAACATTCAAAACGAATAAGTAATATTTTTTTTTTAAAAACTATATCATTTCTTACCTGATATAGGTGGACCTGCAAGATATCCGAATCCACCAATAAAAAACAACATTCCTACTCCACTAGATACTTTAGCTACTCCAAGAATCTCTATACATAGTGGATTTATCAATGTTGATAATCCACCAGAATAAACTCCAAATATAATTGCATATACTACTCTGCCATGATATGAATGTGCAAAGAGCGGAAAAAGACAAGTCACAACACCAGCTAAACCATTTAATCCAAAATTTAACAATACTGGATCAACACTTTGGCGACCAATCGCTAGACCTGCTAAAAATCTCCCCGATGTTGATCCAATTCCTAGATACGTTATCAACAGAGCTGAACTCTCAAAGTCGCTTCCCTGTGAAATTGAAAATGTTGGTAGATGCATGAGAACAGTAGATAAACCCATATTCCACAACGCAAATTGTACGCAACAACATGAGAATGTTTTGTTACATAATATATCTGCATTAAGAACATTTTTAACTTTGTTTCCCAAGTCTTTGCTTTTGTCTAATAATTCATTATCACTTTGTACATAAGATTTATGTTGGAATTCAAGGTCAGACGGGCGCATCAATGCACCCAACACAATAATGTTACTCCCAATGGCTCCTAAGATTAAAAACGTGCCATTAAGTCCATACGTTTCTATTAATGATTGGGTCAAAGGTCCCGCTATAAACATACCAATACTGCAACCACTCATCACAACACCAGAGGCCAAACCATGTTTCTTGTGGAAGAAATATCCAATAACGATTATAGCTGGTATAGTGCTAAGTCCAAGTCCTGTACCTTTAAAAAAGAAATCATCAATTCAAGTTGTTCAATGGAAAATGAAGTCATATGTCGGCCATATAAGACAAATATTTACTTTACGTTTGGTGCAAAATTATTGTTGCTGTTATTCTTGTCTTTTTCGATTTGCTTGGACTATAAAATACGACAATTTCAACTCTTTCGTAAGACATGTTGCTGTTTTTATTTACCGATAAGGTATCAAATTTTCTGATACATTTCTGGACTTGAGATGACATGATTTAGGCACTGAATCTTTTGCTACACATTAGTTCGTTTTGGCAACGTCGTTTATCAACAGGGTATCGGAATTCCAATAGGTACAAACTGTGCACCATGCATTGCAGATCTTTTTCTGTTCTGTTTCGAACGGGACTTTATGAAAAACCTACAAAATGAAACTGTACAAAACAGTAATCAACTTATTTCCGTTTTCAACGATAATAGAAGGTATATCGATGATATCCTTACTATTGACAATCCCAAGTTTTTAAAGTATGTCGACCTCATTTACCCACAAGAACTGAAACTTAATAAAACAAACAATGATTCTAAATACTGCCTATTTCTCGATCTTACTATCAGCTTTGACTCCGGTGAAACTTAAACTAAAATTTATGATAAAAGGAATAATTTTGATTTCACTATTACTAATTTCCCTTTTCTTAACGGCGACGTTCCTGTAGCTCCATTATACTGGGTGTATATATCTTAGTTAGTACGATTCGTACGCGTCTGCTCTAGTCTTGACGACTTTAATGAACGTATTCTTACTATCAAATACAAACTTTCACAAGAAGGTTACAGATTCATAAATTGTTGAACTCTTTTAAGAAACTTTATAGAGGATATGAACATTTGATACCTAAATATGGTGTTACTGGCAATTAGCTTATTACTACGGGCATTTCTCACCAGCGTTTTTACGGAAATGATGTTAAAAATACCAAAAACTGATAAATAATCCAGCAATATTGGGACGTAACTTACATTCATTTTGATATGATATTCTTTATGATTCCGTTAAATTGGCTTTGGGTCCGATGACCTGAAGATTTAACAGGTACACTGGCCTCTCACTGATACTGCCGATGTCTACTGAAATCAATGATAATGCTTACCAAACCTTTCGGGAAAATTTGAATTTGATTTTTCTTCCGTAGTGCGACAGTGTTTAACCAGCAGACTAGGCTCCTTGAGATAGCTGGCAGTTTAGCGGCGAGCACTCCTTGACCCATCTTTCTAAATGTAAATTACGTTTTGTCTGTCAGGAAACGGGATATAGAAAACCCATAATCGGTTTAACCCCAACGCTAGCTCTTGCTAGTGCCGGTACCAAGTCCGGCTATCCCGAGTTCCTATCGTTGTCAATGTTTGTCTGTGGTATTTTAATTTTTCTCGTGCAGTTCCCTAGTAGATTGTGGCATGTGATTGTAGTTTTCGGCTATTGTTAGTGTTTGCTGTCACTTGCCAACAATTGTAAAAAGATTCCCTTTGAGAGAGATATATACATATACATTTCAGTAAAAGTGTTGTTCAACTGCTTAGTTTTAACGTGTATTTGAAGATACATTCCCTCATTTACATTTATCCATATTCCTTCATTGTTAATTTAGACTGTAGTTTGTCTCTCCTGCAGTGTGAGAGGGATGTTCACATTCAGATATGTTGTACTTGTTCTCGGGAAATTCTCATAGGGAGGCACTATCTTTCAAATTTTGGCGTTTTCATTTTTTGCGATTTTAAATTATTATTCTGACCAACTGTTTATTATGCCCACTGCTCATGCTCTTATAACTGTATGCCAAGTTTTCTTACAATTGGTTCGATGAGTATCCTGTGCTTGTTTACAACAACGGCAGAAGAATACAGAAGGAACAAGGGAAGCGATGACTACAAAAATCGAAGTCCAAAGACATGGCAAAAACGGTCACAGATAAAAACAAAGACAAAACAAGGACGTGAGACAGCTACAAAGCACGGAAATAAAAAGATAACATTAAATGTTGTGATCTTTATTGCAGTGTTGCTCGATATCTAGGAATGAACTCCGCTCAACCCGGTGATACGGGACGTCTTGAACTTATATTTTTATTCTGACCATTTAATCCTGATGAATATCCTTTGGTTGTTTATATGTTGTGCTTATCTTCCATGGTCTTTTTTTCGGACAACGGATGACAGCAATTGTAAGAGCACTTTGTTAGTTAATTCTATCTTTGTTGACAACCCCGCATTCATGACGAAAGGTGTACATGGATAGAGCGTTGTTTGACACATAGCAATAATTTCCGCTCAAACCGGTCATAGGAGCCGTCTTGAATTGACTATTAGGTATGAGCATATCTAATTGTTGAAGGTCTCATGGTGACTTAAAAATGAAGAACATCAAAAGCGTTGTTCCATTGCTTGGTCTAATCATATATTTATGGAGACTTTGTCTCATGTACATTTAATCCATATCATTTCATTGTTAATTACTATAAGGTATGAGTAAAGCACATTGTTGAAGGCCTCATTGTGACTTCACCTTTCCAATAGTAAACTTCCCTTTTCTTTGTAGCAACATCCCAACAGCACCGGCATATGGATTTTTCCCTTTAAAGCTTAATTGTTGTTTGTTTCCTCTACCGGATTTGACTTTACTACCGGATTTGACATGTTCAACACGGCGGGTGTCTTATAAGAAGCACGAGATGCTAACTCTACCGGTGCACCTGATCGCACCCATGGTTTTTTATTGGGTCCGTGTTGTTCATCTTTGTGTGTGTGTATCTTCATTTTTCTTTTCTGTGCCGTACACATGTTGTGTCTCTGTTTTTTTCTTCCTTTTTTGTTTCTGGTGTTGCCATTGTCCTTGGATTGTTCGCATTTGGATTGACGGTTCGGTTCTCACTTACTTCAAGATGCAGAACAATCTTTCAATAATCAAACAGTCAATAATATGTCTGTTGAAGTGATAAGAAGTGATAAGATAAGTTTTGATTAGCTCCCAACAAGTCCTAATTATATTATGCACTGCTATAAAATTGACACTATTTGAAACATGCAATATCTAAGTTTAAGTAAATTTGGCTTAAAACTAAGGAGTATCTCCCTCTTGCATTGCTCTGTCCTTAGCTGATTTTGACTTTTCTATTTAGATCTTATTGGTTATTTGTTCTCTATCAGTTTTACACCTATTTCGGTTTATGGACTTCCAAATATTTTGATATTATCTGCACTGAAGAGACATAAGTTGTCGAAATGCGCATATGCAGAACCTAAATTCACAGTAACCTCGGTATTTTGTTATTTGTTACCACTGGGCCGATGCCACTGCTGGTGGACTGTTAGTCCCCGAGGGTATTCACCAACCCAGTAGCCAGTACTTCGGTGCTGGCCCGAAAACTGAATTTATTTAGAAACATGCAATATCTAAGTTTTAGTAAATTTGGCTTAAAACTAAGGAGTATCTCCTGTCCTTAGCTGATTTTGACTTTTCTATTTAGATCTTATTGGTTATTTGTTCTCTATCAGTTTTACACCTATTTCGATTTATGGACTTCCAAATATTTTGATATTATCTGCACTGAAGAGACATAAGTTGTCGAAATGCGCATATGCAGAACCTAAATTCACAGTAACCTCGGTATTTTGTTATTTGAAAGTATATTTTTACAAATTATGCATTAAGGATACAACATCATCATTTTTTTAGAATTATATAATCATTCATTTGATATTGTACAGGATTTTTAAATGGAGAAAGTGACATTATCTACACTAAAGACTGTGAGTACTATGACTTTCATGATGATACTGACAGATCATGTTCCTATGTAATTATGTAATAACATTCCATAATTAATCAATTTTCGAGGCATTTATTGAAATTCTTCTTAAAAATTTTGACAAATCTTTATTTGAAAACCGTGCAAAAAGTGGACTAGTGTGCGATACCTTTATAAATTGACAGAAACTCGTTCTTCCTATACGTTTTGCTTCAAATACATTTCATATGCAGCGTAAATACTGCCACATATGAATCGACACATCTTTTGAAAGAATTATAAAAAACCTCTAAACAAGAGTAAATGATGAATTGGAAAAAGTGCAAAATTATCTCAAACTGAGGAAAAATTCTTCAAAATGAAAGAAAAAAGTAAACAGTAACTTTTGAAATTCACAAACAGAAGAAAAACAGTTATATTTTGATGCTTCTAGTGAATTCATGCTATCTGCTGTAACATCATTTTCATAAACTAATTTAAAGGAAGATATATCTCCATGTGAAAATATGATTACATTAACACCTATAAGAGCAGCAGAATTGAGGGATGGTGACAGCTTTACGGAAGAAATGAAAGACCAGGGTACACAATACTCTGCATTTACAAAAGAAATTTCAGTACAAACAAATGCAGTACTTGAAAAACCAAAAAATGGTCAGAATGCATGCTGAAACGTTTGTAAAGTACTCAACAGTAGCTCCCCAGGTTAACATTCCAAAAACTAAAGACTCTGTTTTACAAACAGTATCAGAAGTTTAGGACAAATCATCGAACCTAAAGAATTTAATAACTCATGATGAAATTTCAAATGATATGAAACCAAAAGAAAATACTTTAATAATAGGCAGTTCCATTCTTTAGCGAATAAACATGAGAGGTTTTAGAAATAACGTGTCCGTTTCCAGAAATAGAGGTGCAAATTTCAGTGTTTTACAAAGGAAGATTGAAACAATAAATGTGAAATATTTTCCAAACATCATAATCATAGGAGGGGAAACGATGCAAATCAAAACAAGGATTTATTAGAAGTATTCACAAAAGATCTCCAGAAACAGAGATATTCATATCAGAAGCTCTCCCAAGGATTGACTGTGACATAGATAATATAACTAAAACAATAAAATATATGTGTTTGAAAATTATAAAGCAACAAGAATTCAAATAGTTCAAGAATATCAAACCAATAGAAGAGCCCATCTTTGTGATGAGGGTACATCAAAACTGTTAAAATTTATGAAAAATTCATATCAGTGGTAAAAGAACCATCAAATGACAGACATGACAAGTGTTTTAACTGTAGAGAGAGAGGGGGCATAACAAAAGAAATTGTAGATATACCAGAAAAATCCAATGTTTTCACTGTGGCCTTTATTGTATACATTACTAGGAAAAAGGCAAAGAGCATGTTGCCGAATATGTATCTATGATAGCAACTAAATCTAAATATGATATTTTGAATGATTTTTGCCAATATTGTAATTGTTCAGCATGTACATGCATTCCTTCATATGATGACATCAAATATCCAAAAATTTATTTCTTATTATACCCCATATTGTATGGAAGATGTTTCAAATTATTTAGACATAAAAAGTGCTGGAATCTTTTCAATTTTTTATTTTGATTTTCCATCTTTTCAAGCTTATTCTGTCAAGAAAATAATAGCAAAAACAGAAAACAAACAGGACTGTCCTGCTGCTTTGACTATTAATAAATATATATATATATATACAACATACTGTTGATGATTTAATTGTAAATAATGTTAATATAATAATCTCTGATGTTACTGTCATCTCTGCGTGCTGTTCTTAGTGCACAAAAAAATTAAAATTGTGAATTGTATTTGTATGCTGATGCCTCAACTTTGCATCTATCTGGAAAACGCTTGAATACCTTACAATCTTTAGTACAAGAGGATCTGCATCATGTTGAAAAATGGTGTAGTGACAATAACATTAATACAAGTAAAACTAAATACATGGGAAAAGGAACCAATCAAAAAGTTATGCCATTTTATAACAAAAGTGTTCTAACTATTGGAAATGAAAGAATACAGATTTCTACTTGTGAAAAGATTGTGTGAATAAAAATAGACCCTTCTTTAACATGGTCCCATCAAATTGACACATTATGTGCTAAAATATCATCCCGACTTTATCTTCTTTTAAAAATAAAGAAATATTTAAATCTTGAAAAGTACAATGGGTATATTCTTCCTCAAATAGAATTACTGCTGCATAACTTGGAGTGGTTGTAATAATAAGGAATTAAATAGAATTTTGAAACTGCATAAAAGAACAGCTAGAGTAATACTGGACACAATCGCTTTTGCCCCTTCAAGGCCCCTTTTCAGTCAACTTGGGTGGCTGACCGTAGACCAAACAATAAAGTATCACAAATGCATAATAGCATACAAATGTATAAAAAAAATCGTGACCAAACTATCTTGTTGATAAATTCAATTATATCTCAGAAAATAATCCATATGCTCTACGAAATGTTATGCAAGGAAACCTTTCTCTTCCAAAACCAAAATTATAATTGTTTAAAAAATCCTTCATGAATTCAGGACCATTCTTGTGGAATGATCTGCCAAAATCTATTCGAGATTCACCTACAATTCATCCCTTTAAGCGCAAAATTAAAGACTACTTGTTTAGCTCTGACTCTAAACAATTATAGTTCTTAATATAATAGACCCAGTATTGTGGAATGTATTGTTTATTTGTTATTATTTTAACTTGTGAGGGCCTCGTATTACTAACTGTGTAAACCGCTGGAAATAAAAAAATATTATTATTTTATTATTATTTACAACAATAAAAGCGTAGTTCCATTGCTGTGTTTTACCATGTATTTGTAGAGACTTTGTCTCATTTGCATTTACTCCATATCCCTTCATTTCTTATGTATGTACAACTTTAAAAACAAATCAGTTTAAGATTCTGCTAAATGGTTGTCGATGTTTTATGATGAAAAATTGTTAGATATAGAATATTACCCTTACGTCAATATCATCTCGAAGGCTTGTCTGAGGGATGATATTGGTCGAGGGTTGATACAGAGTGTAATACGGATTACCCCATGTCATATCATGTAAATATATGATAAAATAATTTAGTGGAAAAAAGATAGAATAAATTATATTAATAGTATATGAATTATACTAATTTTATTACCTGCAATTATTCCTAGCGTAAACAGAAGTTCAGTTATATTGTCTGTAAAGAAACTGGAGGTGAAACCCAGAAATATAGCGACACCTCCGGCCATAACTGCTGTTCTACAACTGAATCTGTTGACTATTATACTACTACATGGACCTGTCAATAGTATACGATATCACATTGTCATACAAAAATAGTCGATGAAAATGGTGTTTTCAAATAAAGCTACATAATTTTGAACATTTTTGCAAGAATTAACGTTCACCAAATAAAGCCTGAAAATGATTTTTGACAAATCGTTAATCTTTTCTTTGTCAAAAATGAGAATTTGAATTTTTCAATTCATTTAAATCTTATATTACTGAACCCTCAAAAAAGTTTGGATCGTCTGTTATTTTAGTGAGGTTAATAAGTTCAACTCCCTTACATCTACTGGGTACCTAAACTTCATAAGAATCAATACAAACAGAGATTCATTGCCGGGTCTTCCAGATGCACCACTAAACCTCTTTCACAGCTCCTCACTACTTTGTTGACCGCAGTCAGAGACGGCCTGAAAAATTACTGTAATAAAGCTTACTCCACAAGCGGTGTGAATCAAATGTGGATTCTTAAAAATTCAAAAGATCTCCTTGTACAGCTTTCCTCAACCAGTCTTACCCATTGCCATAGCATTCAAACTTTTGACTTTTCTACACTTTCTACAACCCTGCCACACAACAAAACTGAAAACAGTAATTGCAGATATAATACATCAATGTTTCTGCACAAAAAATGGAGAACGCAGATACACCTATTTAGTTATAGGGAAAGACAAGACATATTTTGTTAAGAACCACACCGATTCAAATAAGAAGTACACCGAGACTGACGTAATCAAAATGTTAGAATTTTTGATCGACAATATTTTTGTCGAATTTGGAGGTCGTGTTTTCCAACAGACAATAGGGATTCCTATGGGAACAAACTGTGCGCCGCTTTTAGCTGACCTTTTCCTTTACTCGTACGAGGCCAAGTTTTTACAAGGGCTTATTCAAAGAAAACAAAAACATTTAGCCCAGTCCTTTAATTTCAGCTTCCGCTACATAGACGATGTGCTTTCTCTTAATAATCCTAAATTTAAGGATTATTTACATCAGATCTATCCAAATGAGCTTGAAATTAAAGAAACAACTGAAACACCTACTTCAGCTTCGTACCTAGATCTTTTATTGTATATTGACGAAGATGGACGTTTGAAATCTAAGCTATATGACAAGCGTGATGATTTTAATTTCCCCATTGTGAACTTTCCCTTTCTTAGCAGCAATATACCTACCTCTCCAGCCTATGGAGTGTACATTTCACAGTTGATTCGTTACTGTCGAGCTTGTAGTTTGTACAGTGATTTTTTGAACAGAGCAAAAACACTGTCCCAAAAGC
>MJUU01053056.1:5830-26145 GCA_002080025.1 Modiolus philippinarum | reverse complement strand
GCCGTTGTTTCACACAACAAATTCTTCACTTTTTATGAAATTCACCCTTCAGTTTGTTCACTTGAACTTGTTGGTTAACTCTTTTCAATTCCCCATATTCTTGAAAACAGCTATCTTAGAATTGTGATACTTTTATTTTTTCTGCACATGGTAATTCTTTAAAATGCATTTTATTCAACTTCAGATGATCCTAGAAGTTTGCAAAAGTCAATGTTCATTGACTGACGTTTTCCATGAAAAAGTGATATTTAAGTATTTCAGTATTTAATTACTAAAAAGAGGTGATTTAAAGTCAAATTTATATATACTGAGTGCTAATGAAAACGCAACACTCAATTTTTTTTTGGAATTTTTTTCACATAAAAAACGATTTTCAACAAATGTAACTGTCAATTTACTTGAAACTTAACAGGCTTTGGAAAAGTTAATTTTCCGCATGACTGATTTTTGAAACCAACCCAACCGCAATACATGGCATGAAATGCACGAAAATGGGGTTTTGGTGCGAATTTACGCATGATTGGTTTTCTTTATTATCCATTACAAAGCTTAACTCCGTGAAAACATTTTCCCATCTCAAAGTCTTGGAACTGGTTTTCATTTAATCCATAAATGATAGGGGCTTTAAACATTCCCTGGCTTGTCTCTAAAGATGCCTTGTTTTCCCATTAACAGACATTATTTTAGCGTCTATCTTCTGTTAACCTCAATGAATCAGTCTGAAATTTTGTCAGCTTCTTTTGGAACCTTTTGGGAACATTTCTGTAAATTTTCAAATTTTTTTGAGGTTAAGAATTGAAATTCTCAAAAATCGGTATTTTTTACCAAAAAATTCAAAACATGGTTATTTTTTTGACAAGATTCAACTCTAAGCAACTTCTTTACAAAATTGGAACTCAGAATTTGAAGAATGAGACATTTTTTCTTTAATTTTTCGTCAGTGTCATTAAACTGTTCAGACAATTTGGGAGTTTTGATTTTAGCCGCTTAATCAAAAGTTGATGCTGTGGCAAATTTTCAAGAGTCGACTAAAAATTTTTGGATGCAAAACGTTAAGCAGACACTTAGCTTAATTATCTTGCAAAGAAAAATTCTTTATGTCGACATAGAAGTTTTCTAAAACATAAATAATAGGTGTTGCGTTTTCATTGGCTGTCAGTATATATGCAGTGATACATATACTAGCTAGACAATCTTCCTACGTACCCATTAGACACAAAAGACTTGTAAATATAGATCCAATTAACGACGTGTATGCATTGTTCTCTTTATAATTCTCCAGCAGAGCGACATGGAGAATGCCCACACAGTACAAGAATATCCCGGTCAGGAGTGTTGTTCCAGTCGCAGCAAACAATATAACCCAAGCCCATCCCTGGTCTAAATCTTTGTTCTTCTCGTCATTGTATTTCTTTATCATTCTGTAATATAAAAAATAATTTTTGAAAATGCTACCTATGATGCATACGAAATATGAAATACTTTAATTAAATTTAAATAAATAATCAAATTACAATATGTGCTATTAACGAATCCTCTGAGGTAAGAGCAAAGCTCATTGTTGAAGGCCTCATGGTATCTTCAAGATGAAGAACAACAACAAAAGCGTTGTTCAGTTGCTTTGTTCTACCATGCATTTGTACAGACCTGGTCTCGTGTGCATTTACTCAATATCCCTTCATTGCTATATTTTTAAAGGGAGGTTTTAGTGCCCAAAAAACTGGTTTAGCCCTACCTTAGCTTTTGCTAAAACCGGTATGTCCCGACTTCATATTACAGCTTACGTTTGTCTTTGATTTGTGTTTTTGACATGAATTTTCTCTACCATTGGTTTCCTTTCTTGTGTTATCTTTTTCTTTCAAGTATACCATTCAACCTTCTGACTGGATGTTTGTGTCCAGAGTGTTCGAATTTTGCACTTTCACTCAATATCATTTGAAGCATAACATTGGCTTGGTATATCTTTATAGTTACATGTACTTTTTCAATCTCGATAGAGATGTTCTCTTGGTATGTTGGATGTAGAAATGTGTATAAATCGGTAAATTTAAAATGCAAATGTTTGGATTTCGTACTGGTCTTTTGACTTTATCTTAATTATTTTCCATTGGAACTTGTACCGTTTGTTTTTCTGTTTAGTTGTATAAACCTTTTCAACGTCAAAAATGATTCGATATGAGGTACGGTTTAATAAAAAAAATTCTATTCTCCATCTTTCGGATAGTGAGTTTTATAATGTGTTTTGTAAAATTTTCTTCATTTTTACAAATTCGAATTAAGTTCCGGTTCATTGACATTAAGTTTAGTTTTTACTTTTATTGAATTTCTTGTTTTGGGTTCTCCACTACTTTATGATTTACTGACATGCGTTTGTGTTGTAATATCTTCACTAGTATGTTGTAGTGAAATTGGTATGCGACTTGCTCTACCAGCTTATCGCCAGTTTATCAATGATGAAATGCAGTATAGGATTTGGGTGAGCCGTTTAGATTAAGAATGCAATAGTTTTTTCTCAAGGGAAGGAACTTGCAATATCAATGTAAAACTTAAATAATTGTCCAAAATATTAATTGTTTATCATTAACATCAACATAAGTCTAAACATTTATAACAGCTAGAAAAAAACTTACAGAAAAGCAAACGATTCATAAAAGAAAATAGCAATGGTCCGAAGGTTCATTAGTCTGAAGGCCCATTGGTCCGAAGGTCCATAATTCCGAAGGTCCTATGGTCCGAAGGTTCGTTAGTCTGAAGGTACATTTGTCAGGAGATCATTTGTTCTGAAAGTATGATGAGTCGTGTATAATGGCCTGATAACTTGTTTCAATGAAGATTTTTAAGATAATTTTTATTGACCTGATCAAAGGGCCCATGACGGGCATATACAATTAATATAACATATACATTCATTCATCATAAAGCATTTGCACCTTTCATACTGATTAAAGTTGATTCGACACAAAACAAACAGTCAACCATATAAAGAGAGATAGCTCAATGTAATGTATCCAGATTAATCAAAAAAAAATTTAAAAAGCGGAACAATTCAAGACCACTTCCTCTATACTGAAGTCTGCAAAAAATAGTGAGGGCGACCGTCCTTTTTGGATTTCAATTTTGGTATTTTTTTCTGAAACTCTCAAAGACAATCAATTTTTCAGAATCCTTGTTAGCAACCATGCTTTTTTGGATGAAGTTTTGTGTCAAAAAAATATTTGAAACAATTTTTATTTCAATTTTGGTAAATACCTGATACTTTAAAAGACCAAATTCTAGAATTCTACTAAGTAACCTCATCTTAATACAGGCCAATTATTATGACAGTGGAGGGAGCAGGCAGACAATAGGTTACGCAAAACCTTACGTATTAGTGTACATTTTGTTTATTTCAGGGCCATTAAGGCCAGGCATAATTGTTCAGTTAACATGACACTTTTAAAATGCAAATTTCTTAATAATCACTTCCCCTGTCAAGCAAGTTTGTCTGCAAATTGTAGTACATGCATGGTCCATCAGCCTTTGGTGCTGAGGAATCAGGTATTCCCAGCCTTTTTTATATCTGATTCCCTACATCCTGTTAGAATATTAGAAAAGGATGGTAAAAATTCCCAGATTTCATGTAGAAGAAGGGTTTTTAAAACATAAAAGGCATCCTTTTGAATATATTTACCTATCTTGTCTGACTGTTTTATTACTACATGTTTTATATGGCAGCATGCAAACTGTGCTTTCTATAAAGTCCTTCCAGTTTAGAAGGAAAATCGTCTTGTCCCTTTACCTTTCACAAAAAGATTCATTCTTCTCCTTCAAATATAGACTTATTAATCTTGTTGACGACCCCGCATCAATGACAAGAGGGAATACATGGATGTGGCGTTGTTCAACATTTAACAAGTGAATTCCGGTCAAACTGGTGCTAGAATACTGTGAGGTAGGAGTGTTTGCTCTTTTTGAAGGCCTCATGGTGACTTTATTTGTTCAATTAAGGTCATATATGGCCAAAAACTCGGAATAAAGAACCAATGAACCACATTATTCCACTATATAATTATAACTTGACTAATAACGAATTTTCATTGGCCAAGACTGTCACACGTGACTGTGAACAAAACATCGTGTCTCCCGCTGAACGTCGTGTCCAAATATCATATTCCCCTCATTCGAAATTCTCTAGATTTTACAAGAGTTATCATAGGAAGGTGGTGTTCCGAGTTAACATGGTTAAGGAACAGCTCACTTTCGCATAGCCAAGAGTTTTTACTGAATAATAAGGTCTCAACAGCACAATTTTAATTATTTTCATTTGTGTTGTTATGTCAATTTCAAAAATCAATAAAACAAATTTATTTCAACAACGACAATGCCTTTTCTTACTGTAGTGTACTTTTAGTTCTTGGGTCCTTATTACGCTATTATATTTTCACCCATCGATGTCATAGATGCAGCGGCTTTCGAATATAGGAGAATTCAGCCGGAGTTTCAAGAAAACGTTATTCCAGACGAGTTTTTGCTATTTTTTTGTTGTTGTTAATTTTGCCTGAATTCTTCAAGATCATGAAAAAGAAATCAGATAGATGGAGGGGAGGTAGAACCACTTCTCGATACAACCTTCAATGATTTGTACATATCAAACTTAGTGGTGGAATAAAATATTTATTTCCCATGAATGTGGGAGATAAGAAGATTTGTTTACCCTCGGGAAATCATATTTCCCTCAGGCGATGCCTTNAAATATAGTTGATATAGGAAAGACATGTGTCACATTACTATAAATTTCTTACTCGGATAAAAAATATTTGGAAACACTAAATACACTTTAATGCAGACATTCTGCGTGTTTTGTCAGTAAGTTAAAAGTTCAATGCTATTTGGGTTAGCAAAGTTGTCATATGTATGCATGTCATGGCCAAACGTCTTTGTTAACTCCCGAAAGTTAGTAAAAGCTAAGTGAAGGGCATACGGCACACAGTTGTGGAGCAATAAAGAATGACAAAAGCGATGCACGACAAAGCATGTCGGTGTACGGAGAAATAATTTATGTCTTTTTTCTCCACATGAGATTAAAGTGGTATCGAAAACATGTCCAATGAAACAATTAAGTAATAATTTCAAATATAAACTTAAATCATACTAGAAATTCGGTTTGTACAAATATATGGTTTGTACCCAGTAGTCAGTACTTCGGTGCTGACCCGAAAACCATTTTTTCTCTATCAGCTTTTACACGTTTTCGGTTAATGTACTTTTAAATGTTTTGGTTTTATCTGCACTGATGAGACATAAGTTGTCGAAATGCGAATATGCAGAAAATAAATTAACAGTAAATTTCGGTATTAAGCTAAATACTCACTTTATTCAATGTTCAAAATAACCCCAGCATTTCACCGACTGTATTTGACGTTACATTCATGTATGCACATAAGTGTATTTTGAGATGAAACTAATACATACGTATTGTTCGTATTAGGAGTAAAAATATACAGTTATGCTTAGTTATAAAGACTTTGGCAAAGCCGCAAAAGGATAGCTCCGCAATCGACATTTTCTAAAAATTAACGAAATGTCAAATTATCGGAGTTGCGCTTATGAGACGATTTGTGCATGAGAAATCAATGAAAAGTCAAAGTCCAGTTACCTCCCCTTCATGGTGTCGAACATTTATCATATTCCTTCATGCAAATCTGCATGTTCTTATTCCTTTTATAAAGTTTCATCAGGTTCCTTCAAATGGTTTTAGGGGAGGTAATCGTAGACAGAAAGACAGAGTGATTGCTATATACACGCTAAAACTACTATATGACTTTCATGGGGTTAATTATGTTTAGACTTAAATATTATTTTCCCTTGACTAAAATATTATTTTCTCTTGACTAAAATATTATTTTGCCTAGACTTAAATATTATTTTGCCTAGACTGTAATATCTATTCCTAGCCTAAGATATAATTATGTCTAGCCTAAAGTATGTACATGTTGTATGCCTAGTCTAAATTATAAATATGGCTAGCCTAGAACAGTAATACCTCTACTTATGTGATTTTAGATGATGCATGCCATAATTAAAGTTAAGACAAAGCATGATTGTACTTAAGACTATGCATAACGGCCATTTGAAGTTTTCAAATATGATCTAGTTTCCCCTATATTTCTTAATTATAGCCGAAAATTGACCTTCGGACTATTGGACCTTCGGACCAATGAACCTTCGGACTAATTGACCTTCGGACCAATGAGCCTTCGGACTAATGGACATTCGGACCAATGGGCCTTCGGACCAATGAACCCTCGGACTATTGCACGGTCCCCGCAGTGGGGCACTTTCTGAAATAAATCAAATATGCATTGATTTTACCTATTATTAATTACTAGTATATAACAAAATAAAAACTCTGGAAAATTTTGTCTCTAATTGTTCACTATATAACTAGTTAATTTATTTTTCAATTTATCAAAACTGGAATTAGGCAAAAATTATTTAAGAGATTTTTAAGGTCTACTTAATGCAATATAAAATGTTTCATTGCCTGCAAATGATATGGACTTATTACACTTGGCACTCGGGACTTGGCATGATATTTTAGGTGAAACTATAATTAAACAGAATAAAACTTGTTCTTACTTTGGAAGGTCCCGAAAGAAGTCTCCGATTTACATTTAGCATACGCTTATGTTTATTAATAACACCCAGACACAACGTGTAACATGAGGTAAAACAATATAAACATACAAAGACATGGCGAAATGTATAGATGTGGCATAAACAGTAGTTACTACATAAAATAATCCAACACACAAGATAACATAATAAATGTACCCAATTCAAATGTGTATTACGAATGATTTGTCAATAAAAATTGCATAACAGATTTTTGACCGAAATTTGACATTTGAATATTGCTCTAAACCATATGACTTTGTAAGCATTCAACTTTAAACATGGATTATTCTTACCGTTAGTTGTAACCACTTACACAACATATTAAATACATTTACTTAAAGATGCGATAACATTCAGAAAATACAACCAAGTTAAATGACAGGTGAAACTATCCACGTTAAAAAGTCTGGCCATTTAGCCGAAAATTTTGTTCCCATATTGGGCAATTTCAAAATACTTTAAACCAACTAAATTTCACGAGCGTAAAAATATCGCGAAAATAAATAGTCGCGAATATTTCTAATCCTAATAGAAATTCATCAACAGAAATAGAAAATCGCGAAAATTAGTTGCCGCGAAATTAACCTGGACGGACAAAACGCAAAATAAAGTAGCCGCGAAAATAAGTTGGTTTGCAGTATCATAAAATATTTTCGGTGTACTTCCTTAATAAATATGAAACATTTGACACCGAAAACTAACACAATTTTTTTATGCGAGTAAATAAACATTTTCCCTTTCAAATGGCAGGTTCTTTAGCTTTAATCTGAATGTGCTATGCTACAAATTTCATTACAAACCTACAAAATTCTCAGAATCTATCCAAATTGCACCCATGTAGCTAGCTCGGTGGCTGAATCTTTTAAATAAAAGTATGAAAATGAGTTTGAATCGAATCTATTATAAAAGTTTATAAATAACAGATGACCGGATGAAGCAGTTTTCAAGAGAATTTAATGCTTACACAACATGTGTATGCTGAATGAAATAAACTTGAGAGAAAGTGACCGTACCTCTTTTATGAATAACATTGAAAAAATATTCGAGGAATAATTGACACGCAAGAAGTTAATAAACTTCTTGAATTAAATAAATGAGTCGTGCAATGTTATCACTCCATTGTCGCCAAAGGAATTTTTTTTTATTATGTACACTGACATTGATAATTTTTGGGGAAAAGTTCAAATAAGCTCAGAAATTTTTACAACAAGCCTTACCAAATATTTTACGAAAGGATATGGAGTAAATGAACATGAGACCATAACACATATGTTAACTCCAACTGCAATAATTTTAATGAGCTGTATGGCCATTTCGGAAATTTATTCCTCATCAGCAGCACTAGAACCCAAACAAAGGAAATCCATAATTTCAAAAAATGTTAAAATGCATAAAACCAAACGAAATCCGAATAGTCAGTAATATCAAATATAGCTAAGGACAAAACTACGATGGTGGGAGTTAATCCTAAAATACATTAATTGTTTGTATTTCTTTATTGTGAACATTCTTACCACTTTTACTGGGGCTTCATTCGGTGTATGGCACTCAGCAGATGTCCCTGCTACTGGATTTGACTTCCTATTTCGAATTTTTGGAAATGATTACTTCTTTTTTGACTACTTTTGGATTATGGTTTTGAAACACGTGAACAGCATAACGAAATTTACTGTAACGTATGCAACTTCGGTATTTTAGTATTTTTAAACCATTGGGCCGATACCACTGCTGGTGGACCAGAGGTCCACGAGGTTATTCACCAGCCCACTAGTCAGACTTGTCTGACATGAAAAATTTCATTGCATTTTATAGAAATTTACTGTTTTATCAAAATTCTGACCACTTAAAATTACCGAGGCTTCATTCCGCGTATGGCACTCGTACTGGATTTGACTTCCTATTTCGATATTTTTGGAAATAAGTACTTATCTTTGGACTGCTTTTGGATTATGGCTCTCCATATTATTTGATTTTAAAGCTGCTGATGAGAGGTTACTCCTTGAAACACGTGTACAGCAGAACGAAATATACTGTTTAGAATGCTACTTCGGTATTTTAGTATTTTGAAACCGTTGGGCCGATGCCACTGCTGGTAGACCAGAGCTCCCCGAGGTTATTCACCAGCCCAATGGTCAGACTTGTCTGACATGAAAAATTACATTGCGTTTTATAGGAAATTTACTGTCTTATCAACATTCTAACCACTTAAAATTACTGAGGCTTCATTCCGCGTACGGCACTCGGTAGATGTCCCTGGTACTGGATTTGGCTTCCTATTTCGATATTTTTGGAAATGAGTACTTCTTTTTCGGACTACTTTTGGATTATGGCTTTCCATATTATTTGATTTTAATGCTGCAGATGAGAGGTTACTCCTTGAAACACGTGAACAGCATAACGAAATTACTGTTTAGTATGCAACTTCGGTATCTCAGTATTTTGATACCATTGGGCCGCTGCCACTGCTGGTGGACCAGAGGGCAACGAGGGTATTCACCAGCCCTACAGTCAGACTTGTCTGACGTGAAATATTACCTTGAGTTTTACAGAAATTTACTGTTTTATCAAAACTTTAACCATTTAAAATTACTGAGGCTTCATTCCGCGTTTGGCACTCGGTAGATATCCCTGGTACTGGGTTTGTGTTCCTATTTCGATATTTTTAAATGAGTACATGTACTTCTTTTTGGACTACTTTTGGATTATGCCTTTCCATATTTTTTTAATTTAATGCTGCTGATGAGGGGTCACTCCTTGAAACACGTGAACAGCATAACAAAATTTACTGTTTAGTATGCAATTTCGGTATTTTAGTATTTAAAGTGACATTTTTTCTATGTTGTATTTATTTGATAAATATTACCAGCAATGCTACTTCTGGATTCATTTGTTCCAGGAAGTATGAAAAAAACACAACACAACCTGAGGAAGTGTTGTCTGAAAAGCAATAATCGATATCAATATTTATGTTCATAAATACATCGTAAATAGTGCATGTAAATGTGCACAATGCACCAAGTACAGGTTGATCTTTCTTTTTATGGGCAACCATGTGTATCAAATCGGTCCATTAAGATTTCAATATCCAAATTGATATAATAAACTGTAAACACTTCTTGTCGAATTGAATACTAACAGATGAGAATAAATCAATCGAATCAATATATCATCATTGCAAATGTTAAAATATTTGTGGAAGAATGGAGCATAAAAAATGTGTATGCATCCAAATCTATGATGAAGGAAATGATATGGAGTATATGCACATTAGACAAAGTCTTTATAAATACATCTTAAAAACAAGCAAAGGAACAATGCTTTTAGTGTCGTTCTTAATCTTGAAGTCACCACGAGACCTTCAACAATGAGCTTTGCTCATACTTCATAGTAACTTCAAGACGGACCCTAGTTTGAGCGGGGCTTTTTGCTAAATGTCGAACAACGTTACATCAATGTCTTTACTGGTCACGGATGTGGGATTGTCAACAAACATTTATTAAACTGGCAAAGTGCTCTTAAAATCATTGTCATCCGTTGCCCAACAAAAGTAGTACTTAAGCTAGTGGACGATTACGATATACATAGACAATCATGTCGATTGTAAGAAGAATTGGCGTTATAAAATAGTGAGATAATGTCATGCATCAGCATAAAAATGCGAGTAAAAGATACAATTCAAATAATTATCAAAATAGAATGATAAATTCGTACTTTAATGTATGGTGTTCAATCAGGTATCGCACTATCTATTTTAAATGAACCCAGTATATTGATATATAAAGTCATTAAAATACACTTATAAAGAAATTCTTCAGATTACGTACATGTAAGAAAACAAAATACCCTTTCATCCATGGTAATTCTTTTGATTACATAAACATGTATGTGAGAAAAAATGTTATGAAGAAGTACCAGTGAAATGAGTACTTGGGTTTTATCATTTTCTTGCAATAGTAGAACATTGGAAAGTGTACCAGATCATTTTATCTCAATTGGTAATAGTTAGAGCACGTATTGAAAAACAGCAAGCAAAAACATAGAAAACCGAATCAATAAATTAAATATATGATGAATCTAAAAACAATGATAGCTTTTTTTACAAAAGGCTAAAAGTTCTTCTTTATCGAAAATTAGAATAATACCTATACATGTGGATGTCGAAAATAAGAATATAACCTAAAGATGTCAATCGATATCGTCTAACAGCTAGAAATAAAATGTTGTGTACACAATATACAACACAACGATAAGACATAAGAATGAAAAAAAAATATGGGTAAACGTATAACTTAATCCCAAGGTGACGAGCTCCAGCTAAGGAAAGGGTGAGCATTTTGTTCTCAGTCACCTGTTTTATTGAGTAATGAAGCGTTTGTGAACTTGTCGGGAAAGCGTGATGTTTATTTATTGCAGGTGCGTTCACACTAGTACCAGAGCCTGTGAATACCATGGAATATTCGACAAATTTAAAACGATTATCATAAATAGTTATGCAATTGCTTGCCAACAAGAAAATATATTCGCAAACACGACCGATAATCTCTCATTAAAATGTTGTCCATCTGATACTGTCGAAGAATTGGTGTATTGATATCTGCTGGAAAAACTATCAAAAGCACAACAGATCGCTTCGAATAATTATAATAAATACACCTCTTAAACTGTATGCATTCAGGTAATTAATCTCTAGCCAGCGACAGCGATGGAAGAAAGACTATGTTACGGCACATATTGTCACCCCTGCACATATTGTCGCCGGCGACAATATGTGCAGACCTTATCGGCACATATTGTCGCCGGCGACAATATGTGCTGGACATTAACGGCACATATTGTCGCCGGCGACAATATGTGCCGGTTTTGTCAATGCCATTTAAACGTCATTGGGGGCGACAATATGTGCCGTATATATCGGCACATATTGTCGTCACAAAAAAAAAACAATTAATAATGAAATATGCAAGTATATATATACCTTTGAAGCTGACATTGTTCAGTTGACATAAATACGCTTTTTAAACACTTGACTGAATGCAATGATCTTTCGAAAGCATACATTATGTCTGAAATTCACTGAATGGAATTGTTCTAAAGAGAGTTTAATGAGAACTTGCACCTGAGTATGCTGAACTTTTGTTCATGCAGGCCTTTGCAAAGGACCTCCCGTACTCTATAATTTTTATGTTTACTATCAGAAATTAAAAATATTAAGAGATCTCATATTAAAATACTTCGCATTATATGCCATGTTACCTAATTGGAATGTGAATCATTTTAGGAAATTTTGATTCAATTTTCTCCAGCTGATTGAGAACATAATATAAATAAGAGACAGAATTTGCTATGAGGTATGGGTAAAGCTCATTGTTGAAGGCCTCAAGATGAAGAACAACAATGAAAGCGTTGTTCCATTGCTTATTGCCATATATTTGTAGAGACTTTGTCTAATTTGCGTTTACTCCATATCCTTTCATGTTAATTTTAGACTGGAGTTTGTCTCCCCTGCAGTGTGAAGGCCGTAAAAAGATTCCCCGTGAGTGAGATGTATGCTCTATTTGCATTTCAGTTAAGGTGTACTTGTTCTTGAGAAAATTTCTCATATAGATGCGCTATCATACTTTCACATTTTGGCTTTTTTATTTTTTTATTTTTTTTTTGTTATTTAAAATTGTAATTCTGATCACCTGTTTATTTTGCCCACGTCTTGTGATGTTATAATGCCAAGTTTTCTTACTATTGACTCGATGAGTGCCCTTTGATTGTTTAAATGTTGTGATCGTCATCTATTATTTTATTTTTTTTCTAGTATTTTTGTCGGGCAATGGATGAACACTTTGCCAGTTAAGTTATAATTGTTGACGATCCCGCATCCATGGATCAAAGGCTAAAAAACATGGATGTAGCATTGCTCGACAATTAGCAATGAATTCCGCTCAAACCGATGCTAGGGGCCGTCTTGAATTTGCTATGAGGTATTGGTAAAGCTCATTGTTGAAGGCTCATGGCAACTTGAAGATGAAGAACAACAATAAAAGCGTTGTTCAATTGCATTGCCATGTATTTGTAGAGACTTTGTCTCATTTGCATTTACTCCATATTTCTTCATTGTTAACAGAGTAAAAAATATTTAAAATAAGATGAATTAATTACATGTACAGTCAAACCTGCCTTAATGACCACTTGTATTGAGTGACCTCCTGTCTTATGTGACCAACTTTTCTTTATCCAAAAGTAGTGATTTTCATATTGACTTAACCTGTATTAATAGGCACCTGTCTTATATGACCCTTTTCAGAGTTCACGTGGGAGGTCACATAAGACAGGCTTGACGGACGGTATTAAGGGACAATCATTTGATTTTCGGGCCGGGGGGTCGGGGGGCGGGGGTGTTGGCGGGGCTTGGGCGATTTTGTAAGTAAATAATTTAATCTTGGTGTCAGTGAAAATAGATATTATAATCTTTCTTGTCAAGAAAATGAATAATTTAATTATGATTTGAAGAATACATTTTTTATTACAAATGCAAATAAATAATTTTATATGACATTTGGTGAAAATTAACAATTTGTTTGAAATTGTCATGAATATAAATAAATTTTCAAGGCAAAATCTCCTAAGCCTCCACCTGAAAATCAAATGGTCGTCCCTTATTATAGCGACAGATGACACTTTTTTAAATAAAATATGAAACGTATATGTCATGTGCAAGGTCGCAATAAATACACAAAATAACAACGACCGAGTTTGTTTCCAATGAAGATTTGCATTATCTTGTTAATAGGTAAGCCAGAACCTAAGTTATTTTTTTACTCCACTGCTTCAAAGGGCAAATCTTCTTTTCTAAAACCAGTGAACCAGATGTAATTAAACCATTCGTCAACCAACATGGGCATTGTTGCCAAAAATGAAACATACGGGGAATACATGTAGTAAATTTAAAAACATTTACAGATACATGGAAGGTTTAAGAGGTCAATATGACAAGATGTACTTCGCCTACAGTAAATAATTATTCTGCTATATTGGAATAATTGCCAATTTTGTCGATATTTCACATATTTGCCCTTCTTAGCTCATCTGGCAATGCCATGGTGAGCATTTGCTATTACTTGGCATACATCGTCCGTCGTTAACTTTTCATTCAAAGCTTTTCTCCTCTGAAACCACTGTGCAAATTGGAAACACACAATTGGTCACCATAGTCCTTCGGTGGTTCAATTCAAAAATTGTGTCTGGCTTGTCCTCACCTCATCCAAGGTGGTCGCAAGCGGTAAACATAGTTTAACGTAGGGACCCTATGGGAAAAGATTCAAAGATCTTCTCCTCTGAATCTAAAGAGCCAATTGCTTGGTCACAATGGTCCTTGGATGGTCCTCTTGGGATGTAATTTTTATGTTTGTACCTTATCCAAGATGGCAGCCAGCAGGGAACATATTTGTAACATAGGGCCCTATGAAAAATACATTTAAAGATCTTGTAAGCCAATAGGAACCAAACTTGGTCACAATACTAGTAGTCCTTGGGTGGTCCTCTTCAAAGTTTGTGATTTATATGTTCTTACTTAATCCAAAATGGCAGCCAGTGGGGAACATAGTTTAAGATAGAGACCCTATGGGAAATGCATTCATAGATCTTCTCCTCTGAAAATACCAAGCGAATTGGAATCAAACTTGGTCACAATAGTCCTTGTTTGGTTTCCTTCAAACTTTGCGATTTTTATGTTTTTACCTCATTTAAGAAGACCGCCAGTACGGAACAAAGTTTAACATAGGACCTTACGGGAAATGCATTTAAAGATCTTATTTTCTGAAACTGCTTGAACAATTTTACCCTCTTCAAAGTTTGTGAATTTTATGTTCGTTTCTCATCCAAGATAGCTGCCAGCGAGGAGCATAGTTTTAACATAGGATATTGTGCAGCATAGGAACAAGGTGAGCAATCCAGGCTCTTGAAAGTCTCTTATTTGGTTAATATTATATGTAATGCTTTCGCTGAATGTATTTAACAGAAACTGAAAATAATTTAATTTTGAATGTAATACATTTTCTGATTAGTTAAAAAGTTTAGGTTTATTTCCACTGTTGCCATTGTCACAACAGAAATTTTACGGTCGTGACAATGATTGGACAGATCGTTACAATGTTTCTATTTCACAATTTTAGATATTTCTCCAGTTAGAACGATGAACGGAGATATAAGTACATTGGTATAGGTAGAGAACAAGCACACTTTTTGTGAAATGTGAATCCGAATCCGAGAAAAAATATACAGAGTTGGACGTGATTAAACTGAAAGAGTCTCTGATCGAGAATATCTTTGTCCAGTTTTTAAGACGGGTTTTAAACAGAATATTGGAATTTCAATGTACACAAACTGTGCACCTCTTTCAGCCGATCTGTTTCTCCACTGTTATGAAGCTGATTTCATTGAAGGGCTTCTTAAAAATAGGGATAAAAAAACGAACCAAATCCTTTAATTTTAGCTGCCGTTATATAAATGATATGTTGTCAATAAACAACCCTCGCTTTGGTGATTTTCGTCATCTCATGTACCCGAAAGATATCGAAATTCAGGATACTACAGACACTGCCACGCCGGCCTCATTCCTTGACTTTTATCTTGAAATTGACAACAGAGGTAGGCCACAAACTAGGCTGTATATGATACACGCGAGGACTTAACTTTTCCAATTAGTCAACTTCCCTTTTCTTTGTAGCAACATTCCAACAGAACCTGCATATGGAGTTTACATCTCCAAACTCATTCAGGCTCAAGGGCATGTGGTCGATACAGTGACTTTCCTGATAGAGCCCGGTTGCTCACAAATAGGCTACTTAAACAAGGGTGTATTACCATTAACTTGAAGTCATCACTGTCGACACCACGGTCTTGTGGACCGCTACGGGATATCTGTTTCTTAGATGACAACAGATCTATTCCTTCAACAGCTCAAGATTGTTGTTTCCTTCACTGGATTTAATTTCACTTCCAGAGTAGACATGTTCAACATGGCGGGTGTCTTATAAGGAGCAAGAGATGCTTACTCTACCGGTGCAGCTGATTTCATCCTGGTTTTAAATTGGGTCCGTTTTGTTTATCTGTATATGTGTCTTTATTTTCTCTACTTTCAGCACTTGTGAGATGTACTTGTATCTGTGTTTCCGATGTTTCCATTGTCTTTGGATTATTATTATTTTTGACTGACGGTTCGGATCTCACTTACTTCACAAATGCGAATAGTCATCTTTTAGTAGACCAAGAATTTATACCCGAGTTGACAGACACCGACTATGACAATGTCAGACTTTTCATTGGCAGTGCGACGGGTGTCCCACGTGAAGCAGATCATGCTTAGCCTTTCGGAGCAAATAATGATATCTCAAAATTTTCGCACTGAAAGTGCTTACTTTTGTGGAGTTTTGTGTGTTATTTCTTTTGTCTGTGTAAGGTTGTCTTAATTTTAGTTTAATTTATGAATTGCCATGTTCTTCAGATTTTTTACTTTAGATTTTCCCCTCTCTCTATTTTTGCTTCGGTTTTCTTTTGGCGATGTATCCAGTACAGCTTGGTCAAATTTACTTCAATAGTTTAGAGCAGCTGGTGAAATGATATACTATGATCACTTATAGATATATTGATGATGTTCTTTCCATCAAAAACGCATCTTTTGCTAAATGGATCCCTTTCACATATGCACCAGAACTAGAGATAAAGGAATCCACAGAAACCGCTAGATGTACATCTTTTTGGACTTACATCTCGAATTGACGAAAATGGCCATCTCTGTTCTTAAATTTAGGACAAAAGGGACGATTTTAATTTCAAAATTATCAATTTCTTTAACATGGACACTTATATTCCAGCTTGTCCTGCTTACGGAGCATATGTTTCACAGTTGATTCGTTACACATTAGACATAGTTATCTCCGTGACCGCAGTATTAATCAAGGCTTCAAATAATTCCGTCTCATTCGATCATTAAAAAGTTCTTTAATAGATATCAGGCCCTTATGGAAAAATTTGAAGTTTTTGGTCCATAGTCTTTTTACTTAGTACTGAGATGATCATTTCTTTTAACTGTCTACGACCTTTCAATAGCTATTGATGTTGAGTTGCTACCAGACACAACCGCAATGGAAAGGGAGGTTTGACGCGAAATAAAACCGGTATAACCCACCAATTCTTTTGAAATGCCTGTACCAAGTCAGGAGCATGCGGTCACAAATTTTTCCGGTGGTTTCCACCTGATTTGTCTTTTTGAGTCATGGACTTCGGCTCTTCACAAGTCTGTTCATTAATTTTGTTATTACCCCGATTTGCACTCTTGGAGTCACGTTTCTTATTGGGTCAGAACGAAACGAGGAATTTTTATAAAGGAGCTTCCTTACATCATTCCTGTAAAGTTTGGTTGACTTTGCTTCAGTGGTTTTAGAAGAGATGATGAAAATATGATTTTTGTATAGGGTCCAATGTTCAACCATGTTCAGCGATGGCGGTCGCGTTTTTTTGTCTGGTCCGACATAAATAAGCATATTTGGTAATGACCTTCCATACATCATTCCTGTAGAGCTTTTGTTAAATTTGTTCCAGTAGTATCAGAGAAGATGTTCAACATGTGAAAATTACAAGCTGTTACATAAGACTTTTGCCAATTTCTAAGGTCCATAACATGATGTACACTTCTTACATACCAGCTTTCATAATTATGTTGAGTTAACGGACAGACGGATGGGCATGACAGAAAGTGGGGGAGGGGGTATATACTTATCAAGGGTCACTGTTATTTTAGCTGAAAGCTAAAGCCAATATCAATTGAAGCAAGCAAAATGATACCCCGAAGATAAGACCCATGAGTAAACATGCATTTTGTATAACTATTTAGAGTATTGTTATTGATCAATTCAGTGAAAGTAAATAAAATATTATCAAGCAAAAATGTCTCTTAAATATGAAGTTGGCCTTCTTTGCCTTCTAGCAGATGATACGGAAAGATTTATGGGGACAAAAGACTTATGTTCACCGATATTAGTGCTGTCTTTGTCAAGCAACCTTCTATGCATTTCTTCATAGTTCTTTCAGTGAACACAGTTGCATATCATTCAGTTCAATCTATATATCTACCAATTTTATAACAGTTGATATCTATGTCCTTAGCTGATTTTGGCTTTCCATTTAGTCCATATTTAGTTATTTGTTCTCTATCAGTTTTTAAACATGTTTTAGTTTATGGTCTTCAAAATGTTTTAGATTTTATCTGCACTGAAGAGACATAAATTGTCGAAATGGCCATATGCAGAAACTAAATTTACAGTAACTTCGGTATTTTGTTATCTGGATAAGTTTTACAGACAAAAAAGAATTTTGCAAAGAATTGCTATGCAATATACAACCGAAATGATCAGAACCCGAGGGTGATGCTCAATGCGTTTTGTAATAAAAGGTCTTGAATCAAACTTGATTTTAAATCACTCTTTGATTTTTTTATTAGAGTTAAATTTCCCACCACCCAATTTTTTGCGTTTTCCTTTTTTGAAAATTTTCCCATCATTTTTCCCATTTCCCGATGTTTTTTTTTAACACTTTTTCCCATTTTTCAAAACCGTGTCACTCCCCTCATACATGGACTTGAATTTCTAGACTTAAAACTTTGAATGTCTGAAAACAACACTTGACAAGCGTGATGGTTCGGTTATTCCAATGGCGAACTTCCGTTTTAGTTCATTTGTAGTTATATTTTCAAAAGCTACAGCATATGACATCAGCATTTCACAACTCATTCACCATTCGGGCCTTTAATATGAAGAGCGATTTTGACGACAGAGCGAAATTTTTCCCTCAAATACAAAATGTATATGCCAAGGTTATGTGCAACCACCTGCAGGGTTTTAAGTATGACAGACCGAAATATGTTAAATGTAACTGTATCAAAAATGAAAATAGGCATTTTTTTAGTAGATCTTTGGTTTGTAACTGTGGATTTACCATTATTTGATTGCTATTTGCTTTACATGACTTTCTACTGTGCTTTGCGAAGGGTACCACGTATGAGCAGTAAGATCATGCTTACCTGTCTGAAATCCTTGATGGTCCCAGATTTATGTAGTATTTAACACTGCTAGGTATTTGTAACGTTATTCTAACTTCTTGGCTTAATCTGTGTTGTTTCTATATTGTTTAGTTTTTTTTTTATTCCCGCACTAGGGAACCAAAGTTCGGGTATACTGTTGTTGTCTCCGTCCGTCCGTCACGCATGTTTTGCGACTTGAACTCTTCCATTTTGGGATTTAGAAAATCAATTTAGCTGAATTAGTATTGGCAATGGATACAATACGCTTTCGGGATGGATGAAAAACAATATACAAAAAGGGATAAATTTCATTTCTTATATGACATAAATTCCTCCCACATTTTCATTTTTTCTTAAAGAATTGTGCATGAAGTCTGCAGATGCGCAATACGCTTTTGTAATTTCGATAACGGTCTCAATTTCAGGAAATTTCCAGAAAGTGTCTAACACTTAAAACCTTTCTTAATATTTGCATACAATCATGACCTTTTGCAAGTTTTTGGTACAAGAATTAAATAATTGTGAACACAAAGGTTTTTTAATTGGTTTAAGTATAAGTATTTGAGTTTGTATACACTGATGAAACATTTATCAATTTACTTTTTCAATGATGGTCATCAAATTTGCTTTGCTAACATTTACAGTATTCCTAAGCAGTATATCTTATTTATGACAAATTTTTAGCCGAGTTGCGACGAAGTCGAACTCGGCTTATAAATTTGATGAATGGTGTCTGGGCTTCAGGGCGTCCGGGCATCAACTTTTGGTTTCCGCATGATATCTTGAAATCGATATGAAACTTGGCATAGACATGACTTATGGTCAGAGGACGAACCCTATCGATTTTGAGGTTTGTGCGACAAAGGCCAAGGTCACAACTTCTAAAATTGTAACAAAAAATTGCAATCAGGAATAAAGCCTAAAATCACATGTTTGGTATTATTTGGAAAAATAGCTAAAAAGTTTTATTGTTCATACAATACATGCTCTAGCAATATAAAGAGTACTTTTGTGTGGAAAAAATACCTTTGTGTATTCTGATTTTTAGTAAATTTCCTGAAACTCAATTTCAGCAACATGAATTGCCTAGATTATAAGGGGAACCCCTGCCAAAATGTTTTTGAATGGTGGTCTTAAATGAGTTATAATGGATAGTGGAGCTTTTGGTTGCCATGAAAACCAAACTAGAGAACTGAAATGTTTAGAAAAAAGGTATTCTGCTTCATCCTTTTACCATTTCAGCAATATTCGAAAACTATATTTTAAGGGGAACCCCTGCCCAAAGTTTTTTTTGGAAAGTGACTTGGAGTATTTTGACTCCATGCAGCTATCAGCAATATGTATCACCTAGATTACAACCCCTGCCAAATATTTAACCAAGTTGGGTCGAAGTCGAACATCCTGCAAATGTTACCTGATAAGGCTCATATTGAAATAAAAGAATTCATATGCTTATGTACAACTATTTGCATATCTGATGATGTACTTATGAAAATAACAAACATTTGCAACTCCGCTTTCGCACCTTTGGTGCGTTTTCTGATTTTTGAAAACCTGTCTTACTTGCGCAAATGTGAAACCTGTGTTAGTA